>JAMZAV010002951.1:0-76417 GCA_024449915.1 Sweltsa coloradensis
ATATAACCATTTTTCGATGTGTACACAGCACTGTGCTGTACAGATCCAAACCAAGGGGGAGAGGGGGGCTGTCTCACTCTCACGTCGACGGCCAGAGCTCGCCTATAGTTTCGGGGAGTAACATATACACTTAAATAATATGTGGAAAAACACGAAATAGAGTTGAAGAAACGACTTTGAAACTTTTTTTTGCTTTTGTTGAAAATCTAAAATTTATATCTTGGGGAAAATACGAAATATTTAGGACAATTTCGAATTCATTATGTTGTGATACATTTTTATCAGTGGGGCGCTTGACAAAAATCAATGGGAGGGCAGAGGATGGTCAAGGTAATAAAGTGTGGGGGGGGAGAATCAGTGGCGAGCAGGGGGCGAAGGCGAAAAAAATGTTCACCATACTACAGTTATTCCGTCATGTTTCAACTGAAAAATGGCAACTCTAGAGATTACCGTTTTGTTTATGAAGGATAAACACTTGGTAAAATAAACACAAATATGTACAGTTTGTTATATTTAATTTGTGATTTGATGATTTAATTTTAGTAATGTTACACGACGTGCGGCAGCATTTGAAACCGGAGGGGCAAGCAATTTTTTGAGGGGGCAAGTGCCCCCCTAGGCATCCCCGTAGCGCCGCCACTGATTTTTATTTGTTCCGTATTTCGTGTTTTCGGTCATGGTCATGAGTGTTGTGAACTGCAGTGTGGTCATTCTGCGATAGGGGCTGTGACACCTACGCGCACGCTCGATGCAACAGCGAGCCGACTGCAGACACAAACAGCCACAACCGGTCAGTCTGTCACATCCAAAACAAAGATTGCTCCAGTCCAGTCCAGCCATAACCTAGGGTTGTTGGGTGGTTCGGGAACACCTGTTTGAAGCACGTGTGTAAACGTTTGCCTCACGCGGAGACTGGAGAACCTTGTTTAGCAGGCGATCTGAGAAGATTCAAGGTATAATTTTCATTGTATAACTTGTGTTATAAAAACTAAATTATATCCATAATATCCATTAATCTATAAGAAGAGACGAAGTCAAAGTGTGACATATCCGGCGCAACAGGTTCCGACCTTGCTATCATTACTAGAAAATCAGCTCTCAAATAATTATTGTGGTCGCAACGGCACATTGGCAGGAATATTTAGGGGGAGAGGGGCAGCTGTCAAGCAGGGATTCTGTCAGATCGTAACGCCTAACGCGTAAAGAGATAAAATACAGCTGGCTCCATAGAAGCTGGCTACACGGGGAAGTCCCCTACATTTCAGTGACGCAAGCTGTATTTATTTATTTATTTATTTATTTATTTGAAATTTGCTGAATTTGATTGTATCCGCTTTCCGCTGCCATCCTCAGACCACTTAGGTTATTAAGTGCCCGATGGTAATTATTTTTCCAAAAAAGCGGGGCGTAAGGGGAGACACGGGGGAATACGGGGATGACAGGCCTATGCTGGTCAGAACCAGCCACAGGCGCATGAGTTGCAGCTTTCTCCACGTCGTGGTCGTCTTTGTCCGTGTCATCGTCGGTGTGAGGCGCCTCATGGTTATGCCCAAATATCAAGCAGTGGGTTGAGTTTTTACAGTGTATTGTTCTGGGTGCGTGTTGTAGGCTAACTTACATTTTTTAATAATACAATTTCCAAATTTTGAGCAGTACTAACTAACTGTCAAGTGTCAATGTCAAGTGTCAAGTCTAGTTTATGGTCATGACGTTGACACCTCGTCCAGCATGCATGTTCTTATACTGACGTGTGTAACGTAATTCACAATCACAACTTCAATCATTGATATTTAACCCCTTATGTAGATAGGATGTCTATGACTTCAATGCTCAGCATGACCCAAGTTTCAAGTTAACGGTTGACGCTGATGAATGTGCCAGTGCGCACATCCATTCATCCAGTCCGTCACTTCGTCGTGCACATCTATCTCTCTCTAGTCTTGCTCTATTCTGTTTCCTAGGCATGGGCGCCGGGAGGGGGGGGGGCAAGGGGGGGCGCTTGCCCCCCCCTGGATTTCAGGAAAAATAAATTTTAACTAGTGATATGCGTTTATTACATATAAATTAATGTTTTTGTGAAACCGAAATTCAATTGAAAATTAATATTAATAATAATAATAATATATTTAATGATCTGATCGGGAGCAGAGTGTTGCTAGTTTGTTTGTTTTTAGTACTTAGTAATGTATTGAAATTTCGCATTTTCCTTTTTGGGTTTAGTCAATCACGCCCGTTTTCCATTTATTTACGTTATGTGATATTATGTGTATGATTTATTGAAATAAATAATAATACTGTAACAAGATATCGTTTCTATGATTTGTAGGCTAGTAAATTATTAGTCGATGTAGACCTCTTAGAACGTGTTTATGTTTTATATTTTTATTCCACATTGCATTGCAACTGGAGAGAACTTACAAGTTGCAGTTTATGTAAGAAAAGAAAATGTGATCAAAACAGTCACATTCATTATAATTTTATGCAATTAAAATAAAGCCTTTATTTTGAAACGTGTGTCTCATTTTCAACTCATAACCCATTTTAGTAACCGTATAAAAGTTGAGACACCATGTTTTTTTGTTTACTTTCTAGTATATCTACTGCACAAAAATTACATAATTTCGGTATCGTATTCAGCCCACTACTTTTTTCTAAAACCCACCAAATGCATTCTAAAAACCTGATTTTCAAAAATTTCGCCTGCGGCGCTATTGTTGGGGGGCTCCGCCCCCAAACCCCCCGTGCTTGCCAACTAAACTACAAATTGTGATTGTTGCCCCCCCCTGCTAAAATTCCTGCCGGCGCCCATGTTCCTAGGCCTACTTTGCTTTCCTGCGTGTACAGTCGGCTATTTATCACACAGGCCGCTCTCGCAGTATCTCATTCGCACTAATCATCTAATGGCTTGCAACATGCTATTCATTATATTTGTCTTGTCGTGTGTTGTTAGTATTCGTAAAGAAGCCAAATTCAAGAAGCAAGAAGTCCAATTTGTGTTCGGCCCATGTGTTCAATAAAATCACTTTAAAATTGTTCATGCTTTTCAAACAAGTCCAGGGTTCCATGGAGCCGAACAAATAACATGACACAAGCTACAATAACCCCCTCCTACCAAAATCAGTTAACAGCTGATCAGGAAGAAAAAAATACGCATTTATTTATTCGGTCACATAAATTAATTTGATGTAAAATTACCAATATGAAAAACACAAATCAAAATATGGAGGAGAACAAGGAGAAACTTTGGGTTGTTATTTGAAAATTACATGACATGAATTTCATGTAATACTAAACAATATATAAAATAATTCGCCGTGTGTTTATCTTTTTGCTGGCGGTCCGGGTAAGAACACTTAAAAAAGTTTCGTCGCTTGTTCTCGCATTCAAAGTGGCCCCCTAGTTTTTAAAACTAGGGGGATGGGGTCTCCCCCTTTAGCCTACCACCAGGATGATCAAACACATTACTACATGTAGCCCTATTATATAATCCTTGTTGAAGGGCAATGACAACAACAAAAACGCGTGTCAATCGGAGATAGCATGCGTGAGCGTGACACACGCACAGTTAGACAGATAGACAGAGAAGTGATGTGTAGGCCTATGCGCATGCACGGCAGTTTTAGAATGTGTGGAGGGGGGGGGGGGGTAGAGGAGGGCAGGGATGTGTGGCTCGTTGGTCTTGTGGTTAGCGTATCTGCTTCCAATGCAGAAGGTCCAGGGTTCGATTCCCGCTAAAGTCAGAAGTTTTTTAACTTCTGATTTGGAGTTCAGTCCATCAGTTCTTGTCTTAGGAGTTTGTAAAAGGTGACTTTGGAGCCGTCCTAGCAACGAAGCACATAATAAATTTCAGAGTTGTTCTGAATCGGCCTTGTTGATTCTGGCGTTGATTCGCGGGTGTTCGCACTGTCCATACCACTGATTGCTATATTTCCTATTACAAATAACGATCTTTGGTTGGTTATCGCTCACTCGTCGATTGCGTCGGGGCCTGCAGGGTTGGCTTGGTCGCTTTGATTTAAAGTCCCCCACTGAAAATCAGTTATATAACTGAGTGGGTAGACTCTAAATAAAATTTATTTATTTATTTATTTATTTATGCGAACTTGAACCTGAGACACCGAGAGCGTTCATACAACCAGCCAGCCAGCCGTGGACGAATCCGGGATAAGTGGGGGGTCCGGGGAAGTCATTTTGGTGAAAATCTGTGCAGTTTAAAGCATCACGATGACCAATTTTTATCTACCCTACTAAAATCATCTTTTTAATCTAAAAAATACAAGTCTTCGAGGTCATTTTGGTGAAAATCCGTGCGTTTTAAAGGATGACTTACTGTAAACGAGAAACTTATTAGCAGTGTTGCCAACTCCTAGCCTACTAATCTCGTCAAAAGTACCTTAAATTCCCGCCAGATAGCAGTACATTCCGTTAAAAGTTATTTTTACAGGTTAATTTGACTTTTTTATTCATTAAATTGGACTACAAGGATTTAAAACATGATAGTAGTATTCCAAACTAAGTATAAGATGCGTAATCTTGAGTAAAATATGTTACAATTATGACCATCATCATCATTACAAGGGTTAAATATTTTAATTATTTGCTTAAAGTTAAACTTATTTACCGCTTCCCATACAAAATGTCAACAAAATATCATCAAAAAGCACGAAAATTGGGTTATTTCGAAAACCACTAGTATTTCGCTAGACTCATTTTTATTCCAAGTAAAAACCACCAGTTTTAACGGAATTTCCGTCAAGTTGGCAACACTGCAGGGATTACGGATTGCTATTGGGGGGGGGGGGCGTTCCCCAAAACCCCCTAGTGACGCCACTGCAAAGACGACGACCACGACCGTACGACGTGAGAGCTATCCTCTTCCCCCTCCCTGTGGCTGGCTGACCATCATGGGTCTTTCCTCCCGACATCCCATTCCCTATAATAGTGGCGCATTATGACCTTATGGTTGACGCGCCCTTCAACCAAATCAACCTTTTCTACTTATATAATTTGTAGAATGGGGAAGGGGCGCGGTTAGGCTTTAGATCAAATTAGAAACTTGTAATGTTACGTACCTACGTACGGACCAATCAACCATAAAATCAATCAATTCTGATAATCAATTAATTTTATCTATAATTAATTTTGCTCTTTCATCAATTTGTCTGTTTTCTTTATTATTGTGCTTTTATTTTTCACCTTCAAAATTATTCTTCCAATCACTTCCTATGACATCCGATGATCCGAGTCATTAGAAACTAAACACACTTTGAATGATAAAATTCATTCGTATAATACCAGACAACAGAAAGATGTTCACACAGTGAAATATAATTTAGGTGTTTTTAAACGAAGCCTAAAAATTGAATATGAAAGATTGTACAATAAGGTTCCGACTGATATTAAGAAAATTTACTTGTTTCATAGTTTTAAGTCTGTTTAAATAGTGCATTCTTAAAGTGTCTGATTTTTGGACTGATATTTAATGATGATAACAATAAATTGAATGTATTTTTGTACGACGAAAAAAGTCATATATTTTATGATGTATGATGAATAATAAATGAATTGAAATTACACGGGGACTGCCGCCAACAGCGTCTACAGTTTCTGGTTATAATCAGAAGTGAGCACAACAAATGTGCGCATGCTCAGTAGGTACCTTAAAAATCCAACCCGCAATTGCAGTCAGAAGTTTAGAAAATTCTCTATCCAGACAATTGTAGCCCAACTGCGACCCAAAACTCTAATTGACTCCTATCAGTGACTGACATGGACTTACTGCAGTCCCAATGTAACACCCCCTTTAGTTTGCCGGTTAAGTCGGAGGAGGTTCTGGGTTCGAATCCCAGTCGGGGCAAACTTTTACGACAGTTGCTATGAATCAATAACTATGTCCTTGAAGCGGACTCATGCTTAAAAACCTTGTAGTAATAATAGACTTGTTTTTTATAACTTCTGAGATTCTTAGAACAGTTAGGTTTAATAAGTATAAACAATATTTGGACTCATCATGTCCTTTTAGTAAATTAATATATTAAATTAAATTAAATATTAAAATTAAAATAATTAAATATATTAATTTACTAAAAGAACATGATGAGTCCAAATATTGTTTATACTTAATAGACTTGTTGTTGTTGTCCTCATCCAACGGTGAATCGTGACCAATCAGCGGTTCTGATTTCAAATAACTGATCATCGCTTTAGTTGCCCTTGTTTTGATAATGACGGTAAAAATTACTTTCTTCCACAAGTCACATGCATTTCAACATGCATTTTGACTTGAAAGTCCTATTGTACTTTTAATCTACCGGTATTTGTTTGTTATAGTACTGGTAGGCAGTAGGCTACTTCTCGCCATGGTCATGTTCTACAAAGTAGTTCGGCGACGACGCCGTCACCTGAGAGAGAGCGGAATAGAGAGAGAGATGATAGAGAGACAGAGAGAAAGAGAGGAGCAGGAAGACTTTGAAAACAAATTGAATTACGAATTCATTTTGGCTGAACGAGAAAGACGGAAGGAAGAGTTCGCCATGGCCATGTTCTACAAAGCAGTTCCGTTACGCAGTCACCTGAGAGTTAAGATGCGATGGTTGAAGGAAGACTTTAACGAAGAATTGCATTACGAACGCATTTTGGCTGAACGAGAAAGAAGCAAGGAACAGCAACGTCTAAGAACACTCGGAGAGAAAGCTGAGCAGAGAGCCGCCGAGAAACAGGAGAAAGCCCTGAAGGAAAATAAGAAGTTTCAGAAGAAACTTGATTTGCGGAAGAAAAAGGTCGACTACTTTGTCCGCGCAAAGCGCATCGAGGAGATTCCCTTCCGCAAAACATTTTTTGCAGAGAAATTGGTAAATATTTACAAAACATTTTGATACAAATTTGAATTTTGCCTCACTTGATCCCGTGATTAAAACATTAATTATAATTAGGTGTTTCAGGGGGGGTGGGTGGGTGGGGGAATATCTGCCCTTACTTTTTCTGTGTGTGTCATCCATCCAGACATGGATTCACACCGTACGTACATGCCCATGGCTACAACTGTAAACCAATTTTATTTTTCAGTTGCTATAGGCCTATAGTTACTTTTATAATTTGCAATTAGACTGAATGATGAAGTCTAACTATCATGCCTGGACTGGGTGGACTGGACAGGGTCTTTCTTGCTCATCCATCTCCCTCCACCCCCCACACTTGGAAAAGAGTTCATACGTGCCTGATTCCATCAATTCCAAGCCTAGGTAGGTATATTTTTTAATTGCAAAAGTGTGTCAAGTGCTACTAAGTATGTTTTGGAGTATTAATACCCCATTTTCAACAAAAAGCACTTTTCCGGAAATAATCAGAAAGGGGTGGGATAGCTCCCAAAATTGTGTGACATGTTTGAAAAACCATCTCTCCCATACGACTTTACACCAACCCCAAAACAACCCTCCCCCAAAAAAAACTCATCCCACAAAAATCAACCCACCCCAAAAACACAGATAAGGGGGTATAGTTCCCAAAATCATGTCACATATTTGGAAAACCATTATTTTGTCTCTCATGATTGTAAAACAACCCTAAAACAACCCCCCACCCCCCAAAAAAACACATAGGGGTGGGATAGTTCCCAAAATGATGTTAAAAAAATATGTTTGAAAAAAACAAAATTCTCTCTCATACGACTTTAGACCAACCCTAAAACACCCCCCCCCCCCAAAACAAAATACAGTGGAATAGTTCCAAAAATCAGTGACATATTTTGGAAAACCATTTTTTTCTCTCATGATTGTGAAACAACCCCAAAACAACCCCCTGCCCCACACAAAAAAAACACAGATACTAATGGGATAGTTCCCAAAATTTTGTAACATAGGCCACCCCCAAAACAATCCCCCCCCCACCATAAAACAACACTTATTTATATCTATGGTAATTTTATTTATTTATTTTTAATTATTTTTAATTTATACTTTATTCATTGTTGTAGCCCTAGGTCTTGGACATGGTAGTGTGTGTTATGAATGTGCTATGTCCGAGCCGGGCGTAGCATAAAAAGGGTAATACTACTGTAAAGGTCAGCTAGCTTACATAAATAATATTTATTCTATTTTTTAAGCAAACATCTTTCAAGGCATTAGTATGGCACTGATTGGGAGCAAAGGCCTATACTAGACCTATTATTTCAATTATACTTGTATGGTGTGTTTCAGATAAAGGACGAACAGATCTGGGATCTGAAGGAGTTGAAACGTATCCTTGTGTTGGTCAAGGAGAGAGAACTAGACGTTCAACACCGCGACCGCATGAAGCGCATGCATCAGGATCGCGACAAGTTCCTAGACAATCGGAAGACTGAGCGTCGGTCAATGAATTTGGTGAGTAGGGCTTACTACCAGCGTAATGCAATGAGTTGATTACCGAATACTATGTCGTAAACTAGGCGACCCTAGGACACATTTCACAACTATGTCATAATATGGTGTCAGCCATTAAACAACTGCCCTGATGAAAGGCACATCTGTCTAGTTCATTACTTATTAGCAATTTTTCAGATTGTATTGTGAGACAAAGATTACTTTCAAGTCTACACCTCATTTATATAATGACATTATTGATATTGCCTGAAATGATGAAAAAACAAAAAAGTGAGTTTAGTTAGTTAGTTAGTGTGGCTCGTTGGTCTTGTTGTTAGCGTATCTGCTTCCAATGCAGAAGGTCCAGGGTTCGATTCCCGCTAAAGTCAGAAGTTTTTTAACTTCTGATTTGGACTTAAGTCCATCAGTTCTTGTCTTAGGAGTTTGTAAACGGTGACTTTGGAGCCGTCCTAGCAACGAGGCACATAATAAATTCGGCCTTGTTGATTCTGGCGTTGATCCGCGGGTGTTTGCACTGTCCATACCACTGCTATATTGCCTATTAAAAATATCGATCTTTGGTTGGTTATCGCTCACTCGTCGATTGCGTCGGGGCCTACAGGGTTGGCTTGGTCGCTTTGATTTAAAGTCCCCCACTGAAAATCAGTTATATAACTGAGTGGGTAGACTCTAAATATTTTTTTTTTTTTTTTTTTTTTTAAAGAGTTGAAGCCTAGTTTGTAAAATTGGCTAAAATATATTTTTATTATTTTTTGTTACTTCTACTACTTGCTATTATATTTATTTATATTTTTTCAAAACTAAAAAAAACTTTAAAAAAATACTAAAAAAATACTACTTGCTAATTTTCATTTACATATTGATTTAAAAAATCGCATGCTAACAAATACAGTATATTTTATTTTTGCTTGCAGGGAGCCGGAGAGGAAAAGCAAACAGAAGAGGAAAAACACGCAGACCCCTTGTCTTGCCTGCCCCATGTCTGCGAGTCATGCAGACGAGGTAAAACAGCATCTTTTATGCCCACAGTGACATATTTCTGTCGTCATCATTGTGTCTTCAAAATCATAACTAATAAAACATAAATTTGTATTTAGAGTCTACCCACTCAGTCCCTGCCCCTTAGTGTTATTTCATAGTGCCCTTTCACCACTGTGCAGTTGTTAACCCATTCAGGTACCATATTTTGTTTTCATAAACTAGGAAAACGCTTAAGTCCGCCGCGTTGTTATATGAGCGTAATTGGTGCATTGAGCTGCCAATGTTATGCGGATTTTCTGTTGTTCTGTGAAAAAATCATTACTAAGTTGAAGATTTTTTTAAAATTAAATTAAATTAAATGAAAAATTAACCTAAATTTTTAATTTTTTTAATTAATTGTAATTTAAAAAAAGGAAAAATCGTAATATTGAAATTTTCATAAGAAATAATTATTCAATTGCGCACAAATTTTACACAAATATATGAATTTATAAAATTAAGGTTCTGTGAAAAAATTATTACAATAGGATAAAGCATAATGTTATAAGTCAAAGAATTGTTTTAAAAAGAAAAAAACGTAAAATTTTGATTTTCATGAGAAATAGTTTTTTGATTGCGCTCAAATTTCACACGAATACATAAATTCATAAAATTAAGGTTCTGTGAAAAAATCATTAAAATCGGACAAAGCATGTACGTGTTATAAGCTGAAGAAATTTTTTTAAAATCGAAAAAAATCGTAAAATTGCGATTTTCATGAGAAATAATTTTTCGATTGCGCTCAAAAACGTGGCAGTTCTTCGTTCAGAGATTTCGAAGGCCTCTATAAAATTTCATCGCAATTGGAGTATTGGTTTAGCCGGAATCGTGTTAACAGACACACAAAAATACAGAAAAAAAAAAAAAAAAAAAACATTCCGGATTTTTTTCTCCAGTGTAGTGAAATGGAATCTTCGCTTCGCTCGCTACGCTCATCCAATAGCACCAAAAAAAAAAAACACAACATTTTGTTTGTTGTGTTGAAGGGCAATCTTTTCTCTCTTATTCCTTCAAAAACTTTTTAGCAATGATCTCCCAATGATAACATAGACATTTTTGGCTTTCCTATTTCCAGACTGTTTTTGTTATCACTTCCCTATTAATTTTCCAACTACCTGTAGTAAATTATTTATTGATATTTACCTGCCCATAGATAGGACAGGAATGCCAATGTAAGGCATGTTTGTTTGGCCCTCTAATACAAGTTCAATTTTTTAAATTTATATATTGACGATGTCAATCGACGAACAGAGAGAGACAGAGAGAACTACATCAAGCGTAACAAGACAGTCTGAGTCAGTCGACGGGGAGGGCAAAATGGGGTAGGGGTACTTGAGGCTGGGGCAAGGCCTAAAGGAAAATTATATTTCTATAGCTTCAATTATAAATGTGTTTTGTGTTTTTTAATACCTTCCTGGGGATCACTATCTCAATACTCTCTGTACAGTAAACTGTCTTTTCGTACCCGCTTCCTAAGCTGCTACATTCCTCTTTGCTTCTAGTGGTGGAACGTATGGAAGTGCTTTACAGCTGCTTTGCGACATCTCGTGTGTCCAGAGTAGCAACAGAAAGTGCGAGGAGCAAACAGGAAAAGAAGAAAAAGAAACCCATCTTTTATAAGCCTGCATGCAAGAAATAGACGAGGGACACGGTGAATTACCTTGATTGGTCTACGAGGCCACTATAGATAATAAGCTGGAAAATATGAGTGAGATAGAGAGAAGGTCCTAACAACTTGCTTGGAGTGGTGATGGGTAGATGTGTGTGAAAATAGTTCTATTTTTCCAACTTTAGCTTTAGGATTTTAAAATTTTGATGTTATTTCCATGTTATAATTTTGTCTCTCACAAATATGAGAATTAAAACATCACAAATTTAAAAATGGGCTCTGTTTTTGCATGTTTATATTATCTTCTGTACGTAATATATTCAAATTAACAGCCCGCGGGACGTATATTGCAGCTGTTGAACAAATAGAAGTTAACCTTGTGTAACAACTATTCCTTACAAGTTCAGAAAATAATCCATAGTAAAAAAGCACTTTCTTGGTCAATTTTTAAACACAATTAAAAAAAATAACAAACATCTAAACTAGGGGTCTGCAAATAGTTGATTTAGGGTTTGAATCAAATATTGAATAGTCATTGAAAAGTTTGAATATTGAATAGGAATATAATTTTACACCAAAAGGTGTAACGAATACCGTATTTACTTGATTTTGGGTCGTATATGAATTGAAAGACATAAAACTGGGGTGCGAGCCAAAAACGCATGCAAAATTTCTTTACTGTAAATTTTTTGATTTTCAATTACATATATATGGATAATAGTGTTCCTAAACCTTGATTTGTTCATCCCCGACCTCCATAAAAGGAACGAAATGCTGTAAAATTTCATAGCTGTAGCTAAATTGCAACAGGCAAAGAAACAATTGCCAAACTCAGGCTGCTCGCAGCCCTGGATGGTGGAGGTGCTGGGTCTGATTTGAAACAAGAATATAAACTATTCAAAATTGTAATTGAATTTGAGAATACTATTCACATTTTGAATATTTGCACATCACTAATTGAAACCTTATTTAGCATTATGCATAAATTTCAACTAAGGATTTTGCCAAAAATCCTGGTATGCTTGAGACACATTAAAAATCCTTGAAAAAGGATAAAATCCTTAAAAGTGGCAACGCTGTACTAGTGCATAGTGGATCACGTACGTACCAAAGATTTATTTTTCGTAAAACACGGGTTTATATTATTAACTCCTAGAATTTTGTAAACAGTTTAATTTTACCAATAACAAATAGCAGTAGAATTAGCATTGTGAAGGGTAGTTATGGATATATTTTACAGAAATTGAGTCTGGCCGACTCCCCGACGAGGAATTTAATTTGTGCTGAGTGGTTATAGGAACAGTCTGTTAAATTTCTTGTAAAATACAGACAATGTGTTGTACAAGACACAATAGTAAACCAGTTGTGATACGGTTAGTTACGATTAGCCTGTGTGACGTTATTGCGCAGAACCGCACGCGCATGGCTCGTTCTTTGCAGACAAACATCTAGGACAATGTCTACAATCTTACTTAAAACCATGCAGAACACAGGTCGGAATTTTGTTTGTTGACGTCTTTAATTGCCGGTGATTCACCATTTTGGATATCATGTTACATTCTAAAAGAATCAAATGATCTCGTAAAACCATTAGACATGAGAATCTATAGCTATTATAAAAGCTTACCTCGTAATTTAAAAAAAAAACTATTTTTAATGTTACGTATAGGCATTCTGAAATGTTTGTCTGCATCTGTCACCTAGTGCTAGCATAGGAGGCATAGGTTTCTAAAGATTCGTAACTAACCCTATTGTAATTTTGTATTGATGATATCTTATCAACATCGGTTTGCCATCTCCACTCCAGGTTAATTGATGGGATTCTCTTCATCACCCAGGTGATAGTAAATCAGGTGATAATGATAGTAAATAAATCTATGATCGATATTCTATAAACAACCATTTACCTAATATAGGCCCTAGAAGGCACACGACTGATTGTTATTACTATTGATCATAACCAGTAGATGAAACAACAAAACCATTAACACGTAATATAACTCCTGTGATTGTGGGCTGTATAGCAGCAAGCCTAGATTGTCCTTATAGCATAAGATAATGAATGACTGGTTGATCTATATTGATTTGTTATATATTATTTGATTTTAATGACTGTGACACATGGTTCAACATACAATTAGGAAGAAGAATATCCTTACCTTATATTTCATAGTTTATTTTGTAAAATACCTAATGATAGTATTTTGAGAAATCACCTTGCATTAGGCTACGCAAAAGTATGTATAATAAAATAAAATAAATACAAAAATAAGAAATTTAGTAAAGCGATAAAAACATTGTCCGTCTAGCCCCTTCCTGTTTCAGTCGCAATCCATCTCGGGAATAGCCCTCGAGGCCTGAGTTGAAGATAGCTTACATAAGCTACCAGTAGCCTATGGATCAGTATGGCCTTTTATTGCAATTTAAAAACTTTTTTGTTATTTTTTTTAGATACCATACCTAATAAATATGATTTTTTCCTAATTTTGGATGAAAATAACCCATTAGTTTAAAATAAAATGGTGACTTTCAAATTTCAATGCATGGCTATAAAAATGATTTTTTGTGTACGTGTTACATTTGCCTGATTTCAAAATTACCGGGATTATTGGATGAGCGTAGCGAGCGAAGTGAAGATTCCATTTCACTACACTGGAGAAAAAAATCCGGAATGTTTATTTTTTTATTTTTGTCTGTTTGTTAACAGGATTCCGGCTAAACCGATAATACAATTGCGATGAAATTTTCTGGAGACCTTCGAAATCTCTAAACTTAGAACTGACACGTTTTTGAGCGCAATCGAAATATTATTTGACATGAAAATTGCAATTTTACAATTTTTAACAATTTTTAACAATTTCTTCGACTCCTACATGCTTTATCCGATTGTAATGATTTTTTCACAGAACCTTAATTTTATGAATTAATATATCAAAATTTATTTGAATATTGAATCGAAAAATCATTTCTCATGATAATCGCAATTTTACGATTTTTTTCAATTTTTAACATTTCTTCGACGAATAAAACCTACATGCTTTATCCGATTGTTATGATTTTTTCACAGAACTTTAATGTTATGAATTACTATATTCGTGTGAAATTTGAGCGTAATCGAAAAATTATCTATTAAAAAAATTGCAATTTTACGCTTTTTTCGTTTAAAAAAATTACGCTCATCCATCAACGCGGCGGGACTTAAGCGTTTTCCTAGTTAAACAATTTTTTCGACTTATGACACCTAGCCTACATGTTTTATCCGATTGTAATGATTTTTTCACAGAACCTTAATTTTATGAATTTATATATTGGTGTAAAATTTGAGCGCAGTCGAAAAATTATTTCCCATGAAAATCACTAATTTCACGTTTTTTCCCATTTTTTAAAATTACGATTTTTTTCATTTTTAAAAAATGTCTTCGACTTAGTAATGATTTTTTTCACGGAACAACAGAAAATCTGCATAATATATGGCAGCGCAATGCACCAATTACGCTTATCCAACAACGCGCCTGGAAAAGCGTAATTGCGAAGCTTCCTAGTTTAATAAATCATAAATATTGTTGATTCCACACATGGGAAGAAAATAACTAACCTTTTTTTACGAAGAGTCATACTTGGGCTTGGTTCTAGCCCCTAAAAGTGGGGGTGGCCCAACTATAAAATCTGAAACGACCGGGAGGGGGGCACCCCGGAATTGCCCCGCAAAGGTATTTTTTTAATTTGTGCTGTTTAGAAGGTGTATTTTTGTTGACACTACTAAAATTCTGGATATTTTAATGTTGTATTTAATATTTATGACACATGCTCAAATTCAACGATTTTTTAAAAATTTGCATTTGCAATCTCAAAAACAACAAAAATGGTGCTGAAACTAAAGACATTCGAGTTATTAAAAAAATAGTATTTTTTTTCTAGCTTAGCTGCTGTACACAAGGATGATCTCATTGATCTGATAAAATTATTTTATGAAGGAGGGAGAAGTAGGCCTACACTTTGTACCATCTCAAAACAGAAATTTAGAAAAAATTGAATTCAGGGGTGGCCCGGGCCTAGTCGGCCCCTCGTAGAAATCGCCTGGTCATACTCATCAAAGTATCATAATGGATTAAATTAAATCTCCAGTAGTGGATTTGTTTCGTTGTCCTCATTTAGTCAGTATAATAAAATAATGTAATTTAATATAAGTAAAATGTGTAAATTACCTAACTATTACTAAAATGTAACCCACAAATACAATAAATCATGTTAATATTTAATACCATTCAGAAGGCGCCAACCTGGAATGTGGGAGACTCGGGTTCGAGCCCCGATTGGAATGGATTTTTTAACTTTTGATTTGAGTTAAATATTCAATTCCACCTACGGGAGTGTTTCCCGACTAACCAAATCGAGAAATAAATAATGTATTATGAATGATATACTGTGTGTGTTGACTAATGGTTGTTATTCTTTGAATTATGTTCAAGCACGGAACCGTGAGTGAGGGTATTCAAAATAGGGAGCGATTGTCGAAGAAATGCTTTCAAATAAAGACATATCAAGGTCTATTCCAGAGCACTCGTACTAATAATTTGAAAGTCGAAGGAAAATGCATGAAAGTTAACTGAATAACTTGAATAAAAAATAAAGAAAACATTTTTTTTTGAATGGGACAAAAGCTCCATTTTGGTCATTATATGCAAATTTTGGGTCAGTAAGATAATTGATTTTTTGCAATCATGTTCGATGTGCGATTTTTTTGTCATGGTACAAATAAGAGTTTTGAACCGGTGGACGAAAAAATCGTACATCAAACATTTCGACACAATGTCGATATACAATAATAGGTACGGCCTATATTTGTTATAAATATTTGGACTTAAAACCTAAATTGAAAAAATAAAATTTGAAAAACTAAAACGAGTATATGAATTTTAGGGAATATAAATGAGGGATCTTTACTTTTTTTAAATTAATTTTTTTCTTCTAATTTTGGTTCGCATGTTTAATGATGGTGGAGGTGCCGGGTAGCCTGCAGTAAATTCGCCTGCCTGCTATACATTGTGGAGGTGCCGTGTCATTAAATGCGTAAATAAAAAGATATTATTTTAACTTAATCCAAGCATCTAGCAATTTTTCGATATGCACCCGCATCATGCTGTACAGATCCAAACCAAGGGGTCTCACCTATAGTTTCGGGAAGTAACATATTCACTAAAATAATATGTTTTAAAAAAAACACGAAAAAGATTTGTAGAAACGACTTCCGAAACTTTTTTTTGCTTTTGTTCAAAATCCAAAATTTCCCAAAGTTATATCTTGAGGAAAATACGAAATATTTATTTGGAATTCATTATGTTGCGATCATTTTTATTCGTTCCGTATTTCGTGTTTTTGGTCATCGGGGTCGGGTCATGAGTGTTGTGAACTGCAATGTGGTCATTCTGCGATAGGGGCTGTGACACCTACGCGCACGCTCGATGCAACAGCTAGCCAACTGCAGAACTCTGCTGGGGGTGTGAACCTCTAAACAAACAGCCGGTGAGTCTGTCACTAACCAAAACAAAGATTGCTCCAGTCCAGCCAGAATGACATTGTGCTTATTTGCGATCGCGCACTAGCAAAATCCAAGTTTAGTTGACGGTTGTTGAGTGCCCGGTTATTTCTCTATGGTTGAGTGGTTCGGAAACACCCTGTCTGAAGTACGGGTGTAAGCGGAAACTAGAGGACCTTGTTTAGCAGGCGATCTGAGAAGATTCAAGGTAATTTCATTGTTTAACTTATGTTATAAAAAACTAAATTATATCCAGGGCTATAACTATAAGAAGAGACGAAGTCAAAGTGTGACATATACGGGGCAACAGGTGCCGACCTTGCTTGCAGTCAAAATGTCTTGTAATGTCAATGTCATTAGTTTATAGTTGCTCATGTAAAGTAAAGTAAGCTTTACTATATATCTATTCGAAAATCAGCCTCCAAATAATTATAGTGGACGCAACGGCACATTGGCGTGGACCTACCTATGCAGAAATACATTTCGGGGCTAGGGGGGAGCTGTCATGCAAGGATTCTGCAAGTAACGCGTGAGGAGATGAACAGTGACGAAGCTGGAGGCTGGCTGGCTGGCTCCACGGGGAAGTCCCATACATTTCAGCGACGCAGGCTATTTATTTATTGGAAATTGGCTGAATTTTACTGAATCCGCTTTCCGCTGCCATCCTCAGACCGTTAATGGGGTTTAAGGGCACACAACACTAAGTTTATTAGTGACTGATGGTAATTATTTTTCCCAAGAGGGGGGGGGGGGGGGGGGGGGGGAGCAGGCCAGTGCTGGTCAGAACCAGCCACAGGCAAGAAGAGAGCAATGGTTGGAGGTCGAGGTTCCTCCATGTCGTGGTCGTCTTCGTCATGTCATGTCATCGTCGTCGTCGGGGAGGTAGTCAAAGGGAAGGGGAAGTTCCCCGACGACGTCCTCTTTTTCCGCCTTATACGATGACTGAGCATAAGAGGAGAGCTAAGCTGCACCTCTACCCCCACCCTGCCACCCTCGGACGCGTGCAGGTTATGTCCAAATATCACGCGATGGGTGAGTATGTTGAGTTTTTACAGTGTATTGTTCTTTGTGTGTTTACTCTTTTAA
This sequence comes from Sweltsa coloradensis, assembly GCA_024449915.1. Lineage (NCBI taxonomy): Eukaryota > Metazoa > Arthropoda > Insecta > Plecoptera > Chloroperlidae > Sweltsa > Sweltsa coloradensis. The sequence goes on from JAMZAV010002951.1 coordinate 17,612, forward strand.
ATAATACAATTTCGAGCAGTACCAACTGTCAAGTGCAAGTCTAGTTTATGGTCAGCGTTCAAGTTGACGTTGACCGTTCACACCTCGTCCAGCATGCCTGTTCAGGTTCTTACTGTGTAATGTAATTCACAATCACAACTTCAATGTTCAACATGGCCCAATTTCAAGTTGTTGACGCCAAGTCGACGCTGATCAAAATGTGCCAGTGAGCACTATTCCTACATACAGTCCGTCAATTGTCTTGCACTATCTATCCCTGTGTTCCTGAATGTGCAGTCGGCGGATTATCACGCAGCTCTCGCTCGCCTTATCTCATTCGCACTTGGCTATCGCCCTCCGTTCGAGAATACCGCAACATACGTTCTATACTCAATGGTAACACTTTTCTAAAATTGGTTTAAAAAAAATGATTTTCACGTTTTGTTATTATTAAAAAGTACAAAATTAACAATATCCATGAATTTTTTGTGGCTGATTAAGACAAAATTTTGAAACTACGATTGTAGGGCTGTCCATGTGTGTTTTATTGACAACTTTGCAAAGTTGTACATATTTCGGATGCTTCTTGGCCGAGCAAATTTTACCAACTGCCAAATGTGTATTCCCGATTCCCTCTTAAAATTGTTCCTGCTTTTCAAACAGAGAGTTCAGGATGGTTTCCATGGAGATGAACGAAGAAGAACGAAGAACATAGGCCTACACATGCTACAAACAATCACCCCCCCCCCTCGACCGAAATCAGTTCTTCTAGGTGAGCGGGAAGAAAAAATACGCATTTATTTATTTGATCACAACACGGTATTCATAGATTTATTTAATGTACTATAGCTACCTATAAAAAAGAATGCAAAATATTTCTGTCAAGATTTTGTATGGAGAACAAGGTGAAACTTTGGGTTATTTGAGTGCCTAGAATCCAGATTAGGTAGAAAAATGGCACGACATGAATTTCACGTAATACATAATCATAAATGAAATAATACGCCGTGTGTTGTTCGGTTTGTTCCCGAACGAAGGGTACTTTTTCAGTTGGGACCACCCAACTGTGTTCGGAGGGGAAAAGTAGGTTTATTATTAAAACATACGCGCTTCGCCCCCCCCAACCTACTTTTAAACAGTTGGGTGGTCCCAACCGAAAAAGTACCAAACGAAGACTGTGTATAGATAGTATCCTTGGTTTTGCTGAACATCACATAAAAAAGGTTCGCCGCTTGTTCTCGCATTCAAAATGGCAAATAAATAGTTTTTAAAACTTTGGGGGGGGGGGGGTAGCGTCTTCCCCCTTAGCCTACCATCAGGATGATTTAAAACATTATTTATACAATCCTTGTTGAAGGGCAATGACAGCAACAAAACGCGTGCCAATCGGTGCGTGCGTGAGCGTGACACACTCACAGACAGACAGACAGACAGACAGACAGACAGACAGCCAGAGAGACAGACAGACAGACTGACAGGCAGCCAGCCAGAGGGACAGACAGACAGCCAGAGACAGACAGACAGAGAGACAGAGAGACAGAGAGACAGAAGAGAGAGAGACAGACAGACAGACAGACAGAGAGACAGACAGACAGACAGACAGACAGACAGACAGACAGACAGACAGACAGACAGACAGACAGACAGACAGGACAGACAGCCAGAGAGACAGACAGACAGACAGACAGACAGACAGACAGAAGAGACAGACAGAGAGACAGACAGACAGACAGACAGAGAGACAGACAGAGAGACAGACAGAGAGACAGACAGACAGACAGACAGACAGACAGACAGACAGACAGACAGACAGACAGACAGACAGACAGGCAGACAGACAGACAGACAGACAGACAGACAGACAGGACAGACAGACAGACAGACAGACCGACTAGACAGACAAGAGAATAATGCTTAATGTGGGAGCTCTCGCTTCCTATACATTCTAGTGTGAAAACAATAAAAACATTGTATGGTTATTTGTGTACCCATATTCAATATCAGTATATATAATCGATGAGGTAAGTGAGAGGAGGGGCCAGGGAACAGAACTCGAACTCCTCAGAATACACCATACAAAATCTCTAAACCCCGACACCTCTCATTTCAATAGCTAGAAAATTTGAACTTAAAAAAACGATTGACGACGTTACTTCGTGACTTCTCGCATTATGGATCCAAAATGGCAGTGCGTAGTAAAGTTCGATGGCAGAGGGGGGGGGGGATCTCCTAGGGTAGTAACTTCGACCCACTTGCTGCCAGAGGTAGAATTTTTGCCCAGAGCCATGGCTCTCCTGATCGTAAAAGGGGGAAAAAGAAGATGGCAAAGTGCATTCGCAAGCATTAGTCCGAACTAGAATCGAGCTCTGCAGACGTCGTCGTGGGAACCTCCGATCCCAACGACATGACAACATAACCCATGACAGTACAATACGACCATCGTGGTAATTTCCTCCCGATATCCCCCACGATAAGAGTGACGCATGACCTTACGGGTTGAAACGCCCTTCAACCAAGTCAACCTAATCCTTTATTTCCTTCTCATTTGACTTCATTTAATTGACTGTGCATGTTTTTGAACCAGGGTGTGTTTACAACAAGACTGTTTATGCTCGTTGCTAGACGCTCGTGAATGCCAGACTCTTTCAAGGGCCCATTCGCATGATTAGATAACCTCGCACTCAAGTCACAATCGGTCTCTCTTTCTCCATCTCTATTTTGTCTCTCTCATTTTAGAAACGTATCTGTAAACCAAAGACGAGAGCAGAGACAACACTACAATACCCAAAGTTTAATTTGATACATTTTCTAATCGAGACAGTCGTCTGCGGTGGCACACATACGTCCGAATCATATGACTCTACGAAGACGCGGGTTCGAATCCCGGTTAAGGAATTTATTTTGCAATTGCCCTTTATCGTCATCTATCACCACTCATCGCTCGAATAGCCTTAGTGCATCAATAGAGAAGTTATGTGTATGTCAGTTGGCAGAATAAATAAATAAATAATTTAAATTAAGCAACATATCTCTAGTAGAATCATCATCCAATCGAGACAGGTGAGCGTCGGAGGTCTCCGATTTTGTGCCCTTTCCCATTTATTTCCCATTTTAATTTATTATTTACCTAGTATCTAATAGGCCTAATTATTGATCATCTTAAGAGAGTATAGGACATGCGTTTTAGGCAAATTGCTGTTCGTTCGGCCAACTGACACCACAGGTGTCTGAAATTTGGAACATATGTCACAAATGTGGAATTATAGGGCTCTGCAGTAACACATTCTTAAATTTTGTTTTAAAATAATTTATAAAAATTAAATTAGTTTTCACGAATTTTGATTTTGTTAATAACTCCAAAATTGACCATATTCGTGATTTTTTGCTGAAAGATTAAGTCAAAATTTGGAAAATCTATGACCACAGGGCTGTCTATGTATGCTTTATTGTCAACTTTGCAAAGTTTCATATACGTCGGATGCATCTTGGCCGAGCGAATAGCTATTTGCTAACAGCCAAATGTGTCCCATTCCCTCTTAACCGAACATCTTAATCCCAAATCGAAATAACAATGAGCATTCCTCGTACGCTTGTAACGTTTCTACTTTGATAAATTTGTAGAAGGGGGAGAGGGGGTTAGACTTGATATAAATATTAGAACACTAAAAAAGGTATTTCACTGTACAGTTTTTAATTGTTACAATCAGAAGTGAACAGAACGAATGTGCGCATGCGCAGTACCATAAAAATCTAACCCGCGATTGCAGTCAGCAGTTTAGAACATTCTCTTTCCAGGCAATTGTAGCCAACTGCAACCAAAGATTGCAATTGGCTCCAATCAGTAACTGACTCGGACTGACTGCAGTCACAGCAGTCGGGGCAATTTTTTATGAACGAAGTTGAAGTTTATTAGGTTTAAGGGCGTTTCAACCGTTAGGTCATATTGCGCCTCCTGCTATATTGTAGAAATGGGAGAAACGTAAGGGGTGACGCGAGGTGGACAGGCTTGTGCTGGTCAGAACCAGCCACAAGCAAGGGGAGGGTGGTAGGTGGCCGGGGTCGGGGAGGGGAGGGCCTGTGGTGACGAAATCAGGTCGGGCTCGGACAGAGGGCAAGGGAGGGTATGGGTAGGACATCAGGGGTTGGAGGTTCCTCCACGTCGTGGTCGTCTTCGTCTGTGTCATCGTCCGTGTTCTCATTGTCGTCGTCGTGGAGGTAGTCAAAGGGAAGGGGAAAGTTCCCCGACGATGACCGCCAGAGCTCGCCTCTACATTCGGAGAGTAAAACTACCCTTCTTACTAGTAGTGAGAGCTGTAAAGGGGAAGGAACACTTGAATATTGCAAATCCGGATACCAGCGTGAAATTTTGCATGGGGGTAGATAAAAATATCAGAATTAATAATCCGCCGGGAGGCAAGCGATATTTCACCCCCAAAAACCCCCTAAATCATCCCCTAAAATTAGAATAATTCATAGCTCTAACCCAAACAAGAATTTTTATTCAAATTAGTTATTAAAATTATGTTTTTATGTGTTTTAACCCAATCGGCCTATTCTCATTTCCAAAACCACATTTTTTCAACCCCCATCCCTAATTGTTTATAATATTTTTACCTTGATTTCCAGCATTTACCAGTGAGGCACCTAGGGTGTAATCAGCATGAAATTTGGCATGATGGTTCACAATAACCTGAAAAATAATAATCCGCCGGGAGGCAAGCGATATTCCACCCCTTTTGTTCTCTACTACCCTTAACTTCGGGAAAAACGTAAGGTAGTATTTAATACATTTTGAATATTTCAATTGCTGATTAAAATTATGAGTCGATGTGTTATAGTCCAGTCAACAAATCATTCATACAAAACAAACAATTTTTTCACCCCCAACCCTAATAATCATACTTTTAGTGACAAACACTGTTAAGTAAGTTACCAACATGAAATTTGGCATGGTGGTAGATAAAAATATAAGAATTACTATTCCGTTGGGAGGCAAACGATATTTCACCCCTAGTGCCCTCTATCATCCCTTAAAATTGGATTTGGTACTAGGTCGTATTCTATACATTGTAATTATTAAAATTATCTAATAATATTATGCTCAAGCATGTTTCCATCCAATCAACATAATTTCTCGTGTTTTTTCTACCCCCACCCCTAAAAGCGATTTTTTCAACAACACTTATTAGCATGAAAATTTGGCATGGTGATAGATAAAAATATAAGAATTACTATTCCGTTTGGGAGGCAAACGATATTTCACCCCTAGTGCCCTCTATCATCCCTTAAAATTGGATTTGGTACTAGGTCGTATTCTATACATTGTAATTATTAAAATTATCTAATAATATTATGCTCAAGCATGTTTCCATCCAATCAACATAATTTCTCGTGTTTTTTTTTTTACCCCCACCCCTAATAGTGATTTTTATCATCAACACTTATTAGCTTGAAATTTGGCATGGTGGTAGATAAAAATATAAGAATTACTATTCCGTTGGGAAGTATACGATATTTCACCCCAAGTACATCCCTTAAAATTGGAAAGAGTGTTCAATGATTCGTTTTTTTCATGGGTGGTTATCTGGAAGAATGTATTCAATTAAAAATCAAATTAAAATTCAATAGTTTGAAACTATTGAATTTTAATTAGATTTTTTTTTTTAATGTCTTCAATTAAAAATCAAATATAAATTCAATACTTTCTTCCAGATAACCACCCATGAAAAAAAACGAATCATTGAACACTCTTTCCAATTTTAAGGGATGTACTTGGGGTGAAATATCGTTTACTTCCCAACGGAATAGTAATTCTTATATTTTTATCTACCACCATGCCAAATTTCATGCTAATAAGTGTTGATGAAAAAAATCGCTTTTAGAGGTGGGGGTAGAAAAAACACGAGAAATTATGTTGATTGGATGGAAAACATGCTTGAGCATAATATTATTGGATAATTTTAATAATTACAATGTATAGAATACGACCTAGTACCAAATCCAATTTTAAGGGATGATAGAGGGCACTAGGGGTGAAATATCGTTTGCCTCCCAACGGAATAGTAATTCTTATATTTTTATCTATCACCATGCCAAATTTCATGCTAATAAGTGTTGATGAAAAAAATCGCTTTTAGGGGTGGGGGTAGAAAAAAACACGAGAAATTATGTTGATTGGATGGAAACATGCTTGAGCATAATATTATTGGATAATTTTAATAATTACAATGTATAGAATACGACCTAGTACCAAATCCAATTTTAAGGGATGATAGAGGGCACTAGGGGTGAAATATCGTTTGCCTCCCAACGGAATAGTAATTCTTATATTTTTATCTATCACCATGCCAAATTTCATGTTGGTAACTTACTTAACAGTGTTTGTCACTAAAAGTATGATTATTAAGGTTGGGGGTGAAAAAATTGTTTGTTTTATATGAATGATTTGTTGACTGGACTATAATTCATCGACTCATAATTTTAATCAGCAATTGAAATATTCAAAATGTATTAAATACTACCTTACGTTTTTCCCGAAGTTAAGGGTAGTAGAGAACAAAAGGGGTGGAATATCGCTTGCCTCCCGGCGGATTATTATTTTTCAGGTTATTGTGAACCATCATGCCAAATTTCATGCTGATTACTCCCTAGGTGCCTCACTGGTAAATGCTGGAAATCAAGGTAAAAATATTATAAACAATTAGGGATGGGGGTTGAAAAAATGTGGTTTTGGAAATGAGAATAGGCCGATTGGGTTAAAACACATTAAAACATAATTTTAATAACTAATTTGAATAAAAATTCTTGTTTGGGTTAGAGCTATGAATTATTCTAATTTTAGGGGATGATTTAGGGGGTGTTGGGGGTGAGATATCGCTTGCCTCCCGGCGGATTTTTAATTCTGATATTTTTATCTACCCTCATGCAAAATTTGGCGCTGGTATCCGGATTTGCAATATTTTTCCGCTAACAGCTCTCACTATAGATTATGTTTGCGAGGTGGGCTTTTTCTCTTGAATCGCCTTTTACGATAAGCAGAGCTATGCTCTGGGTCAATTCTACTCCGGGCCCAGACAGGGGAAACTTTTATGATAATTTATGAATCAATAACTAAGAATGCTTAAAAAACCCAGCGTTGTTGATGTTGTCCTCATCCAGCGGTGAATCGTAGCCAACCAGCGGTCCTGATTTCAAATAACTCATCATCACTTGTTGCCCTTGTTTTCCCAATGATAAGAAAATCCAACTTTCTTCCACTAGTCTCATAAATTATTATGACTTGATTTAAATTTTGACATACATTTTGACTTGAGCCCTATTGCACTTTTTATTAACTACCAGTATTTGGTTGTTATAGTGCTGGTAGTAGGCTACATCTCGCCATGGCCTTCTACAAGGGAGATCATAGACGAAGACACCTACGAGATGAAATGAGATGGACGGAGGAAAACTTCAACGAGGAATTGTCGTATGAACGTGGCATGAACAGTTTCAAAATTAAGGTATATATTGGATTATGAACTTAGTTTTGATGAGTTCAAAATTTGTATGTAGGCCCTATTCCTTTAATTTTTAAAACTTTTTAAAACTTTAAACCTCTCTTAGATTGAAGCGCGGCTAGATCCTACATCTCACACTATATATTCCAGGACAAGCAGGACGTTGACGAGGAAGACACTAAGAAACCAGAGGAAGCCGTGAAAGAAAAACCAGACTTGCTGAAGAACTTGATTCGCAGGAGGAAAATATCCTCGCTAAGAGCACCAAGAGACTCCCCCTCTAAAAACATTGCTTGCAGAGATATGGTAAATATTTACATGTGGCATAGGTTGAACATGCTCAACATAAACGTGAATTTTGCCTCACTTGATCCTTTCATAAAATTGAATTATCGGATATATTGCTTTAAAACGTCTCATATTAATGCACTTTGGCTAATTATAACAAGGCACAATGGGGTGGGGGGTGGGGGGGTGATGATATAGAATTTCTCACCCTACTTTTTCCTGTGGCCCTTTTACTCCAGAATGTACATCCAGACATCCAGTCACACCGTACATGAAAACGGCTTAACTAAAACAATGTTATTTTTCTGCTGGCTATCACTTGCAATTGGACTGAATGATTATGAAGTCTATTAATATCATATCTGGACTAGGTGGACAGGGGACCTTTTTTGCTTACCCATTTACCCCCACTTGAAAAAGACAGCCACATGTGTGACTGAGAGCTACCTTCGACTCCCTATAGTCAGAGCATCCGGTGGAAGGCAAGTGATGCTTAGGGTTGGGGATGAGAGGAGGTGGATGTGTAAGAGGCCAGTAGCACAGATAACAGAGTTGCCAGTAGTATAATATGGACACTGAAGTTGTAAACATCTTCTTGTTGTGAGCTCAGTGCTCTAGCGTGGTACACCTGCTACATTTGCCTAATAAATAAATAAATATAATAGGTACTTGCAAACTCGTCTAGTATTTGTGTTAATATCTATCCACCTATTTGTAGGAATAGTATATCGTGCCTGATTCCATCATTTCCAAGCACAATGTATTTTTTAACTGCAAAAATGTGTTAGTTCTAATTTATTTAATTCACTTATATAACATTTGGGTTGCTAAAAAATGGTAGGCTTGTAGGTCATCTAGCAAACATAAATAATATTAATTTTAATTTCAAAACCAACATTTATCTATACATTATAGGTAGTGAGCACTGATTGTCTCCCAATTGCCGGTCGGACGCTTTGAACCCTAAGCTATCGAGACGGTTAACTTCATAACATGTGGATTGTTGGTACATTGTAGATCTGAATAGATTGGAACAGTACTGCAATGATTCTGCTGCCTTTAAATTGACCATCTAAATACAATTTATAATGTAATTAACTAACCCAGGTATGAGCGAGGGTTTATTTCTCAATTTCATTAATCAGGAAACATTCCCGTAGGTGTCAATCTAGAAAATAAAAAATCCATCTCAGCAGGGTATCAAACCGCGGTCCCCCAATTGCCGGTCGGGCGGTTTGACCCCTAAGCTACCACGACGGTTAACTTCATAAAATCTGGATTGTTGATGCATTGCAGATCTGAATAGATTGCCCATCTCTGTAGCTTAGGGGTAAAGCCTCCGACCGGCAATTGGGAGACCGAGGTTCGATACCCAGCTGAGATGGATTTTTTTAATTTCTGGATTGATTTCCATTTTTTTTTGCCAAAAATAAAAAAATTAGACTTGTGTGGTGTGTTTCAGGTAAAGGACAAACAAATTTGGGACCAGAAAGAGTCTGAACGTATTCTTTTCATGGCCAAGGAGAGGAAATTAGCCCTTCAACACCGTGAACGCATGAAGCACATTAAACAGGATCGTAAAAAGTTCCTAGACAATCTGAAGACTGAGCGTCAGTCAATGAATTTGGTGAGTAGGGCTTACTACCAGTGTAACGCAATGAGTTGATTAGCCGAATAGTATGTTGTAAACTATGCGCACCTATAGGACGCATTTGACAACTTATGTCATATGGTGTCAGCCATTAAAGAACTGCCCTGATAAAAGGTATACCAAGTTCATATTACTTCTAGGAAAAAGCAAAAGTCGTTGTTAGATGAGTGAGTGAGCCAAGTACCTGGTATCATTCCCTTTCCCCCCCTACCGAAGGCTGGATCACGTTAGCATGGGTCTTCCTCCCTAGTCCACTATAGCCTCCTATCATAGGCTCGAGTGGCGGATTATGACATTCATTATGATTTCAGTTGACTCAAAACCCTATCATTTATGCATTACATATCAATCGACTTAAACGCAAATGTTTCCGCATACTCAACACATGACTCGCTCACTCGTCTACCAATGATTTTGCGTTTTCGTAGTCTAGATGGCTAAGGCGCCCTTATATAGGCCTACCCGGAATGTGGAGACCTGGTTCTAGCCCCTGGTTGGGAAAGATGTTTTAATATCTGGATTTAAAAAAATTATAGAACATGTTTTGAAATGCAACACTACTAAGGAAGCAATACAAAATAGTTTTAAGATTGCACAGGTTTACTCAATCTCCGAGCGGAATTTTGGGGAACCTTGGAGCGTGCAATATTCGATACACCTTGGTCACTGCATGCAATTTTCACCGCCTAACAAATAAAAAAATATAAATATATTTTTTCAAGAACAAAACCATTTAAATTGAACCCTACACATTTACAGACTATTTTCCAATTTATTACTGTAGGTTTAAATCGCAACGGATTTTGCTCATTTTGCTAGCAGTTCTCAGTTAACTCGTACTGGATGTCTGTTTAAAATTTCAGCGCAATCTATTCAGCGATTCGGCTGATTTTTATAGTACAACACACACACCCACCCTCACACAGAAATGACCGAACGTGCCGTTTACGTTGAATTGTAAACTTCAGTCGCTGCACTCCCTCATATAATTATATTGGCATTAGGTGTTACAACAGATAACTAATAAGCTGACACCTAAAGAGCTATATTCATATAATTTTGGACAATCAATATTAGGCCCTACATTGAATGCAAAAAAAAAGTTTAGAAGCATTGAAGACTAGTTTGTGAAATAGGCCCAGATTCAAATGGTTATTTTCAATTGTCCGAGTTTCTTTATTTCTATTATTTGTTACTAATAACTTCTAACTAGTTTTCATCGACTTATTGATTAAAAAAATTGTATGTCAATACAAATTAGGCTACAGTATTTCCTGGTTTTGCACGCAGGATAAGGAAGAGGAGAAAGACGAGGTGAAATTCGCAGAAGAAGGGAAATTTGCAGACGAGGGCAAACTAGCAGAAGAGGTGGAAGATACAGACAAGGTAAAATGACATCTTTTATGCTCACATTCTCATATTTGTCATCAGATTATGTCTTGATAACCAATAAAGATAGGACTCCTTTTCTTCCTGCCCCTTGGTACTCTTTAACAGTGCACTTTCAGCATTGTGCAGTTGTTAACCTATTCAGGTAGGCCTACCATATTTTGTTTTTGGATGAGGGAAGCAAAGACTTCAATTTCACTGACCCCCCAAAAAAATTTCGTTCGGGTGGTTTTTTTTGTATTTTTGTCTGTTTGTTTCCTCTCTACCGGGAAAACAGCATAATTATGCGATCTTGATGAAAATTGGAGGGGACCTTCGAAATCTCTGAACTTAGACCTGCCACGTTTTTGGGTACAATCAAAGAAATATTTCTCATAAATATCCTACTTTTACGATTTTTTGTGCGATACTTTCCTGACATTTGGTCCGATTCTGACCAAACAGGCGGGGATACAACGTTCATATTTTACAAGGACAGTAAGGTAATGGTGATGTATTGCTTTTTGAAAGAAAAAATTGAAAAAGTTAGAAAAAAATCCATAGAAATAAAAGTTTTAACACAAGTTTTTTTAGTAATATAATAACAATTAACAATTAACAATATAAACTTGACAAAATCACCTACAATGCGTTCAAAAAGCACTTGCAAAAGTAAACAGATCCCACGCAAACTAAAAACTCACAAAAAAGCTCATCCATCAACGCGACTAAAAAAAAGCGTTTGCGAAGCGGCCTAGTCATAAATAACACACAGAAAACACCCTACAACAACACCCTACCCCTAGGGTTGTATCACCAGTGATGAAGGGCAATCTTTTTCTTGCTTATTAATTCAGTTTTTTAGCAAAAGGCTCTCCCAATGATGACAGGAATATTTGGCTTTCCTATTTCTTGCCTGTTTTTCGTTATCACTTCCCTATTAATTTTCCCGCTAGTAAATTATTTATTGATATTTACCTGGCCATAGGATAGGCATGCCAATGTAGGGCATGTTTGGTCCTTTCTACACTAATACAAGATCAATTTGAAATATATAATATATATATTAGAATCACAATTGTAAACTTGTCGGGTTATTACAGAGAGAACTACATCAACGATGTCAATCGACAAACAGTGAGGGACAGAGAGAACTACATCAAGCGTAACAAGACAGTCTGAGTCAGTCGACGGGGAGGGCAAAAGGGCGGTAGGGATACTTGAGGCTGGGGCAAGGTTTAATGGAAAATTATATTTCTATAGCTTCAATTATATGTGTTTTGTGTTTTTTAATACCTTCCTGGGGATCACTATCTCAATACTCTCTGTACAGTAAACTGTCTTTTCGTTCCCGCTTCCTAAGCTGCTACATTCCTCTTTGCTTCTAGTGGTGGAACTACGCTGCCAATTCTAGTGTGGCCACAGGAGCAACAGAAAATGCGAGGATCCAACAGGAAAAAGAAGAAAAAGAAACCTTGGCCTGCCTTTTTTGGCCCAAATTTGGCCTGGTCAGGCCGGACCAGGCATAAACTGCATGTCGCCATTACATTCAGTCTGCTGATTTTTCTAACACCCTCTAAAACATTATTTAAAAAAACACCTGCAGTGCTGTTGTTGGGGGCCGCTGGTCTGCCCAAGAGTTTGCCCGACCTGGATTTTCTCCCCAGTCCGCCCCTGAACCCAGCTTATATAAGCCTGCATGCAAGCAATAGACTAGAGACATGGTGATTACGTTGATCGGTCTAGGAGGCCACTATAGCAGGGTTGCCACTTTCAAGGATATTATCCTTTTCTCAGGATTTTTAGAGTGTCTCAAGGATAACAGGATTTTGGGCAAAATCTTAGGATTTTCTACTGTCTTTAAAAAATACATTAAATTAATACATTTTTTAAATTCAGCCAAAAAAGCAATGTAGACAGTAAAAAACATCAGGTACTAGTAAAAATAAACATAAGTGACTGCATAGGCCTAACATTTACCGCAAGTGGTAGTTATGGTGAGTAGGCCTAAAAGTAAAACGTTAAAATATATTGGAAGAAAATTCTGATTCCTATGCATTTGTCTGCACGTAATTTTGACTAGATTCTCGAAAATCAGGCTGGCATAAGATATTTTGGTATGAAACCTGAAAATTTGTAACATTCCTTCGCGGTTATAATACGCTAATGCTGAATAACTGTTTTCAAGGATTTCTCAGGATTTTTTAAGTATCTTTCAAGGATAAAAAAATTGACTTGGTGGCAACCCTGCACTATAGATAATAAGCTGGAAAATATGAGTGAGATAGAGAGTATGTTCTAACAACTTGTCTGGAGTGGTGATGGGTAGATGTGTGTGAAAATAGTTCTATTTTTTCCAACTTTAGCTTCACGATTTTAATATTTAAAAAAGAGAAAATGTGCTAATGTTATCTTATTAATTATAAACCTATTTATAATGGTTTGCCATCTCTACTCCAGGTAAATTTATGGAAATATCTCGATCACTCGGGTGATTGTAAATCGGTGATATTTAATACAACTAGAATAGTTTATACACAACCATACCTAATATAGGCCCTAGATGGCACCGACTGATTATTATTATTGATCAGTACCGTACTAGTAGATAAAACAACAAAAACATTTACGGGTAATATAACGCCTGTGATTGTGAGCTGTATAGCAGCAAGACTTAGATTGTTCTATACTGTATATATAGCATTAGATAGATATTAGATAATGACTGGTTGATCTATATGACTAACTATATTGCTAACCATACCTACTATATATTTTAAAGAATGTGTGAAATCACCTGCATTAGGTTAGAAAAAGTAAACACATGGTCCAAGATACAATGAGGAAGAAGAATATCCTTATCTTATATTTTCATTGATTATTTTGTAAATAATGATAGTATTTTGAGAAATTACCTTGCATTAGGCTTGGCAAAAGTATGTGTAATAAAATAAAATAAATAATTAATAAAAAATGTAGTAAAGCGATAAAAACATTGTCCGTCTAGCCCCTTCCTGTTTCAGTCGCAATCCATCTCGGGAATAGCCTCCCAGGAAAGAGTTGAAAACAACTTTGATAAGCTACCATTAGCCTGGATCAGTATTGTTTAATCCAAAAATAGGATTTTTTGGAAATTTATTTTTGAAGCAATCTTTTATTGCAATCCAAAAACATTTATTTTTTATTTTTTGGGATAAAAGATTTATGAATTTTTTCCCAATTTTGTATGAAATAGCCTATTAGTAAATAAAACTAATTTACTATGCTTGGCAATAAAAAAATGATTTTTTGTGTTTTTTGTGAATGTGATACATTTGTGTGGTTTCAAAATTAATTGACTATTTGAATTTATCTCTGTTTCTTTCCACCCTTTTGGAGTTTGAATCATTAATATTATTCATTCCAGCAATGCAAATCACATGATTAAAAAAATAACAAACCATTTTTAAGACGAGTCATACTCATCAAAATATCTGAATGGGTTAAATTGTTAACAAACCTTTATTTTTACTTACTTATGACCTTGAAGGTGGTAAAATCTCTACCAGTTTATTTTGTAAGTTGACATCATGTACCATTCTGCCAGTGTTATAATAATGTAATATAGTATAAGTAATCATTGTACATTACCTACCTATTTCTATAATGTAACCCACAATTACAATAAATAATGTATGCAATTATGATATATTGCATGTGTTGACTAATGGTTTTTATTCTTTGATTTTTGTTCAAGCATGAAACCTTGAGTATGGGTACTCATAATAGGGAGAAGAAATGCTTTCAAATAAATACATATTAAGCATTGAATTCTCTTGGTGGAGATGCCGAGTACAAACAAATGCCTAATTTCTTGTGTTTATGTAAATTGTCAAGTTTGGCAAAACATGATCTTTTCCCGTTTAGTTGCGGATTCTTAATTGACACCGGAGGATAGAAAATACAGAAAATATTGATAACCCTTCTTTAGAAGCACGTTGGTTTATTATTTGGTAAAAGGTTAATGTTTAATGCATGAACTATGCATTCTGGGTTAGGCTATCGCTACCCCTGTGAGAATCTACTAACTTGAAACCCTTTAATTCTAGTTTGGTTAATTTACATTTTTGTTTTTATACCAAGGATGAACTCACTAAAGAAGCTTTGGGAATAGCCTTAATTATCTTCCATTTAAAAAAATATTCAAATAAAATAAAAAAAGTTTTTTTAGAATCCTTTGAAAAAAGGTGGATGACATTGTTTTGATTGGTTTGAACATCCAGATTTACTAGGTGGCACTTTTAAATGATGCATAAACCAAATCATATAATTGAACTGTACTATACAAACATAACACAAGTTTCCTCTTATCTTGCGTTAGGGGGGAGGGGGGTATGTTAATTTGATATGGATTTTAAAAGTTTAAACATTTGGTTTATGTAATTAAAAGTTTGTGACCATCCCTAGTCTTTACATAAACCCTGGTTGAGACTACTATTAATATACTACTATGGTATATTACTATAACTATGACTCTAATAATAATCTAGTAAACAAGATCTGGGCTCTAGGAGTTTATGAAGAATTATGTTCTACAACATAGGTGACACTACTTCCCAGACTTCAATCAAGCTAAAATAAATCCTCAGAACTCTACCAATTCAATAATTCTCAGAACAAGAAACACACCTCTCTTGCCTAGAACAGTTGATGTGTGCTTCACTGCCTCCTAGATGTTGCTCCTGGCTCCTCGTTGAGCAACGGGCAACATCTAGGAGGCAGTGGTGTATGTGCTTATTGTCTCCAATCTTCCGTCTCTTTCCAATATGATTTGATGACGTTAGTTTCAGTGACATTGAGGAGTTGGAATGAAAGTACCCGACATTTTCACATCTGATAAGATAACAGGTCATGGTCAGTGGCGTAACAACGGGGGGCGACCGCTCCCTTGAATTTGGTGAGAGGGGGGCGAGGAGAGAGAGAGAAAAAAAAAAATTGAACGTCAAGATTTTGTAAACTGACAATAAAACACTATTTTCATAATTTTATACATTATCGATGTAACCATGCTGAAAGCTAATAAAATACCACAATTTGCAATGTTTTAAATCAAAAAAATTCTGGGGCTATGCACCCCAGACCCGCACTGCCTGGGGGGCATTCCTCCCACCTCCCATTATACCAGGATCCACACTTTCTCCAAACAATTGTCTCTTGGGAAGTTCTAAAAAAATTCCCCCCCCCCTCAAAAAACAAGGGCTAGTTGTGCCACTTGTCATGGTTAAACCTTTCTCAATTTAGAGTGAAAACACAAAAAGCTAATTTTTCATCTTGGACATAAATAATGTGATTTCAGACTAACTTTAAAATTTTACATTTTTCTGCAAAAAGGTCAAATCAATAATAGTATTGTTAAAACTGGAATGTAGGTAATAATACCATAAAAAAATTAATTAAATCTGGATTTGATTTATTTAATGTTTGTCAGGGAAAGATTAACAGGAACCAACAGCTTACCTTTAATCTGTTTGGCAGCTGCCGTATAAGAGTTAAAGATATTCACACAAATATGATATACGAGACAATATTTATTTTTATTCTTTGTATTGTAATACTTAGAAAATGATTTAAATAACTAAAAAGGATATAAAAAAGTTTTATAGTGCTAATCTGATTTTAGTAGTAGTGACGCAAAACTAGAGCAGTCACACACACAGCGGAGTGGGGATAGCAATGCAAGCTCACGGTAACGAGCCTGCGCAGAACACTAGTTTCGGTCTCTTTCCAGACCTTTCCAAGAAGTTGGTTAGCTGTTCGCCCGAGCTTTGCAGTTTTGTTTTCCGTCGTCATCCGAACAGTTTGCAGATTTCAAGGTAAGAACAATACAACATCAGATTCTTAAAGATATTGGGTCGATAGTGAATCAACCAAAGTGCAACGGAATTACTGAACATACGTTTTTATGGAAATCGTTTAGTTTTACGATGGGTATGTGTCGTTTCGTTTTCTGATGGGCTTTGTTAGCAAAATGGTGTTGCATTGATGAAACGACCTTGAGTTTAAAAAACATTTTAAATAAATAGGCCTACTGTAGGCCTACTCAGATATTATTGATGACATTTACTCAGATTAATAAAACTGTAAGATTAATGTATATAATTAATTATACATCTCCATTCTCTAACTGTTCTTTGTATTTTCTGTTGTACAATGGCTTGCACACAAGAACCAATTTATGTGCAGATATTATAGTATTAAACTAGGTACCTATGTATTGTCTCGTGATTCAAACATCAGACAGAATGATAACTTAGTGAAGAAGGAAGATCCGTATTGCTGAAAGATTTTAATGCGTATATTGCGTCGGGATTTATAGGCTCGCTATAGCCGGCTGGCATAATCCTTGATTCTAGGCTATACGTGTGACGTAGTCATTGCAATATGGCCGCTTGGCAGAAACCAAGTATTACCGAACAATCTCCAAAATCGTATTACAATACTAGGAAACAATCGGAATTTTATTAAATTTTCAGAAGTAGATCCTCACATTTTATTGGTTAGTCCCATAGCTTAGTGGAAATAATCTTAACTCACTGACGTTATTGAGTTTATAGCATTACCGGCAATTATTTGACTTTAAATAAATAATTAAATAAATAAAATAAAAATATAGCTAATTTTTTTTGGTCTTTTGAAAATCAGTTTTTATAACTGAATGGATACAATAGTAAATGAATATGAATTTGGCATATTAATTAAGCAATAAAAAATCTGGATTGTGTTGTTACACACTTTTAATGGTACATAGAGAATATAAGCAACAAAAATGGCAAGGTTCAAACATTAAAAATAATTTTTCCACCTAGCCACTAGTGACTAGAGCATTAGAAATTACTCAAGTAGGTAATAGCACTTAAATTATAATATATTATAAAAAATAAAATACTCTCATTTTAATGTGTTAGTTTCTTCAAAATAAGCCTACTTCTTTAGGTAGTGTACATATTTGATTAATTAATAATCACTTTTGGAAATATCTGTTAATAACTTCTTAGATGGGTAATTAGAACTACAGATTACCAAAAACAAAGATAAATTTAGAACTCTTGAAATGCATTGCTTCCACTATTTTCACTGTGCTCTACATAATAACATGAAACTGTTCCCGGAAGTAGCTGGCTGTGTAAAGTTAGGAGGGGGATCAGACGACCATGACATAGGCACTTCACAGCGGTAAGAAAGGCCAGGTGGGGATACCTAGAAATTAGGTCACACAGCCATGCTGAGAATCACGCCCACACACATGACATTGCTAAATAACGTGGGATTGCAATCTAGCTGTGAAACTATACAGCACTTTATTAATGAAAGTAAAATAATGATAATAAGTGAAAATATATAAAATCAATCTGTTAAGTAGGTCACACGTAAATCATAATTTATATTTTAAATAGGTTAACACAGAAAAGAATCACAAATTCTTCCTCCAGTAATTCAGATCTGGATAATTCCGGCCAGGCCAGATCGAACGTTAATTCTCAAATTTTCTGGGCGAAGAATGCAAAACTTGTTTCCCGTGTCTATTTGAATTGTGCACTAGTGTAACCGCCGATACCCGAACGACCGTCTTAGACGATTTAATCTGGATAACTTTTAAGCTCTGCCGATTGTCCTATAGGGGTGGGTGGAGGGTGAGGGGGTTACACCAATATGCCAAGAATCAAGATAGAATGTGTGTTTAGCACAATCAGAGCACACTTTCAAAATATTGCTTTGTTTTTTAGTAACTTGACGAAAATAGGCCACTAACCAGGTTTTTGTATACTAATTGTAAATGTTGAAATATATTCGCTTATCACGCCATGGGCATATCCTTCAAAACAAGATTAGTCTTGCAGCTAACATCTTTCAACTTAATTTATTTATTTTATTTATTTATTATTATTTTATTTTTCCCACTATCAACGAAAACTATAAACAATGAACTTTCAACTAACAACCAATTATCTATCAAGCCTATTACTAGTACTATATTTTTTATACCTAGTTGTTTTGTCATAAATCAAAGCTAGGGATAGATTGTTTGTAAATGTTTTTCTCTCACCTTGTTAAATTACTTAAAAATATAACTTCTTTGCAATTAATTTTTCATCCACATAGCTGTGGTTATTGTTTGTTCAGATGTTTGTATTTTTGTAAATGTCTGCCTGTAGAAAAAAGTGAAATTTTTAGAAATATTGCAACATAAGGTAATTAAAAACTTATTTCCCACCTAAGAACAGTGTCAAGTTTAACGAATTTATAAATATATCCTTAGTTAACGCATTGGAGTATTTGGACGACTCATACTCGTCCATTTTTTGGGGTAACTTTTAAGGAGTGCAAAAAATACAAAATTTTGGAAAAAAATTGCTCCAATTTAAAAAAAAGTTGTTTAAAATTTGTTTTTTAAATCTTGTGAAATGCATGGCTAGTATGAATTCTATTTATGAAATATGATCCAAAATCTAAAAGGGCGGAAAGAAACAAAACAGGGAGAAATTTTGCACACAATGTTACACATATGAAACAAATCAGAAAAAAACATCTTTCCAGTCAAGCAAAGAAAAAAACTGTTTGTTTTTAAAAATTAATGGGCTCCACGTCAAATCCAAAGTTTGCCAATTTTTTTTAAATATTGCGCCGGAAAAGAAATAAAAATATTTTTATTACTATCAGAAAAAATTAAAATTTCATATTGTACCCTAAGAAACTGAATTAATGAAAGAAATTCAAATAATGGTACGTATTCAAATGGATTAACAACCTCCTAAAGTATCAATTTTTTTAGTGAAATTTCGAATTTAAAAAGTGAGGTTCACAATGTATGTGGAAATTCATTGGATTTGGCAATCAAGCAATTTTTAAATGGACATATTTATTTTAGATTGTAAAAAAAATTGCTCCGAGCTCATCAACTCTATTGAATACAAATTTCATTCAATGTAAATCTAAAAACCTTTTAGACCAAAATAAAATGGAGGCTTGGCTTTGGTGAATGAGTAATGCATTAGAAATAAAATAATAATAAAAATAATAATAAATGGTTTATTGTCATAGTATCTACATTTTGCGAGAGATTAAGGCATTTGCAGATGTACAGGCAAAAATGTTGAACTGAAAGCAACATTTAAAAAATCAAATTATAATAGCAAAATGATAGCCTCCCCACTGCCTCCTAGATGCTACTCATAGGAGCAATGAGTAGCATCTACAAGGCAGTGGGCCTCCCTATTCTACTTATTTTTTAAACATTATGTTTGAAGTAAAATAATAATTAATTAAGCGAGCGAAGCGAGCGTTTCCATTTGACTCTGCCGGAAAAATTAGTCACTGGTTTTGTTTTTTTTTTGTTTGTTTGTTTTTTTTTTTTTTTTTTTTGTTTGTTTGTATGTCTCGCCATAACGTTCGAACGGAGGCTCGGATCGAGTTGAAATTTTGACCATCCGCAAGCTTCGTTCTCGATTGAATGCCATTAGTTTTGTGGCAAAATCGTTCAAAAAGTTAAAAAGTTACATTAAAGTTAATCGAAAGTTTTTTTCTAAAACTTAACGGGGACAAAATCTGAGATAGCCAAATCATTTAGAATGTCCGTCCGGTCACGAATATGTTAATTTTATTTTGATCCGATAAGTAGTGTAGATGGAAATTACATTATAACAAAAGTAACGTTGCCATGGCAACGAAAAGACGCGCGAAGTTTCTAATGCACTGCCACCTAGAAGTAATCAAAATACTTTCGAGGAAGCAGTCTATTATTTGTCAACAAATAGTTTTCCCAAGGAGTCAAGGTCCTCTAGATGGCGGTGGATTTTGTTCACAAAGTAAAGGTTTACACACGGGTTTACCCAAATACCTTGGCAATAATAAATAATATTGGAAACATGGCCCTGTGGACAGCGAACGTCGCAAATTTTAAAATTTAAAAAAATGTGCAATGTGGGTCTAGCTATAGCACGTGCTCGCTTATCAACGCGTCCAACTGAGCGTTTCCTAGTAATAATAATATACGTATTATAAAAACAAATAATAAGTAAACTTTAGTTGAAAGAACCACAACAACAACAACAAAAGTCAATGTCTTTGAAACTACCTATTCCAATATCTTTGATCCTCATTAAAACAATGCAATTTGGTAGTGTTTTGTTTATCAAGTTTCTCAATGGAGCAAAATAGTCTTGTGATGACATTTTACTGCATCACATCACTGTCAAGTTGGCATAAAGCATAATATTTGAAAGTTGAAAGTCTATAAAAGTCACAGTTTAAAATATACTAAACAAATTGATCAAAAGTATTCAACCAAATCACTAAAACAAATCTAATTATAACATATTTTAACGGAGCAGGTACTAGCCTAGGACCTACTATCTGTAGTAAGGACCTATTATGTGCTGTTGTTACTTTTCTATGGGTGAGTACTTAAAATGCAACGTAAACAAAATACATTTTTGGAAAGTATGGCTAAGCTTCTAGTGTGATTCTGAGCAAATAAATTCAACTTTTCCACTAGCCTAGGGTAAGTTTTTAACCCAGGCCCTAGTGCCTATGGTGGTCAGAAATCTTTCTTTTGCCATTCATAGACTAGGCCTAGGACCTAAAGGCATAAGCTTTGACAAGTAGGCCTGGGCCTACCACTGCGTAAATTAGATGTAGAATTACCTATAGGAAGGACTAAGCCAGCATTCAAAACCCTAGCTCTATCCCTACCAATCACAAGTAGCCCTAGGCCTGGGCTGTTGTAGAGCATCTTTAGCCCTAGCATGTTGCACAAATAGCAATATATAGGCCCATAGGTATCGGCCTCATGTGATGTTAGCTAGTTCTTTGGTACGGTAGGCTACCTAGGCTTTGGCCTAGCTAGGCCTAGACCTACTTACCCGTACATTAGACACAGGCCTAGCCCTAGGTCGTGCCTACTGTAGCTTGAAGCTTTATGGATTGTGTATTAATACTGCGGTATAGTAGGCCTAGGCCTCTAGCGCATTTGCCTGCCGCCATGCTCGACCAGCGTTCGGAACTAGGACTGACAAACTGACTTAACACGTTGGTTTTCCACCTTCCTGCCGCACCAGCTCTAGAATTTTTCTTTAAGAGCGCACCCGAAACTAATTTTGTCAAGTACCGGTACGAGGTTCTCCAGCTTCCTTTGTAAGGGGCTAGTCAGGTCGCGCAAAGCGCATTGTTTGGTAGTAGTCAAGACCAACACTCTACAATGACTGTCACGTTGACATTGACATTACGCGCTAAATCGGGCGGGAGATTGGTACGCTAAGTCCTATAGGCCTACTGTATTTTCATTGATTGTGTATGGAGTATGTGTAGGCTATGTTGAGGGCAAGTGACTTGAGGTGAGAGTGGGAAGCTAGGCACTCATTGGTAGACTGCTTTGAACCTTGTGCACTGGGTAAATAGCCCAACTCTGGCACACACCAAGACTTTTAGTTGATGCCTAGGTGCTTTGCACCAGGCACTAAAAAATACCAGGGGATGGGCTTCAAGGCCCACAACCAATCCCCCAAAAGGCAGATTAGAAATTAGTAAGAACACTTATTTTCAAGTGATAGTCCTAGATGTAGGCTTAAGTTACAGTTGTTAATTAGCGCCTTCATCGTATTTGGTAAAAATTTTACATCCCATTCTAGGCCTACTCGTGAATTCAATAGCCAGTAACCTGTCAAGTGACATTAATAAGAGTAATAATATGTTGTCAACTATTGGCAATAAATTAGTGCGATACCTACCTCGAAATATTCACCGACAACGAAACAAGAAACTTAGAAGACGATTCAATTTCAATAATTTCAACATAGGTACGTCCAGACGGAACTACAGACAAAACGGAGATGTTCCCATCCGTCTGTCGCAACTTAGCATACCGCCCATCGACACGCAGCAGCCCAAGTGCTTTTCCACCGTCGACTTCCACCATAGGTGAAATGAAGTCCACTGTCGCGCAATATTATGCGGAGAGATATCACAACCAGGTGAAGCAGGCGAAGGAGAGACACACGTGGAAAGAGAGAGTAAACGTGCGGAGAGAGTCGGAGGAAATGAAGAACGGAAGAATGGAAAGAGTCCAGGATGAAATATTTATTATAAATGATATTGAGAGTGTTGAAGTAAGTTGTTCTTAGTAGCCCACCAGTAGTAACAATAGGCCAGTCTTGGGGAGGAACGCGTTTCTAGTAACGTGTTCCCAGGAGCACGTTCCTTTTTCAGGAACTTTTGTGGGAACGCGTTCCTTTAATTGGATCAGGAACTTGTAACGTCAAAGTTACTATTTCGTGGGAACTTGGAACGAATTTTAAGTTCCTTTCGTCGTCGTAATCCCGTCGAATTCCAGTAGCTGATATCGTAAACTGCAGTATGAAAATATCAATGTGACATCTTGTGTTTTCGAAAATGGCGCCACCCTCGACTGATGGCCTGGGACTCACTTTAATAAATAAGAGTTATGATAAATTAACTCATTTCACATTTATTATTGTTTAAATCAGTGATGGTATAAGGAATATGAAAGGAACTAAGTTCCTTTTGAGGAACGAGGAACATTTTAGTTCCTTTTTTGGCAGAAGTAACTTAACTTTTCAAAGTTCCTTTTTTGGGGGAACATGCCCAAGACTGCAATAGGCATACAATCCTCATAATATTAGGTTGCAGTTTATTATGTTAGTGACTAGTATATCAATATTTTAAAAGGAAAATGCACAAATAAATTCAGAAATGAAAGAACCAACATCTGAGGGGCAGTGATAGGGAAATAACTTTTAAAGAATGCATTTGCAATAACTCGTTATTTTTACATGAAATTGTCATTGTACCTACCGATTCCTTTTTTAAATGCATGAACTGCAACTTTAATACGCGGTAAGTTAGTGTTAGAGAGTTCCTTTTGCGAGTTGTGTAGTTGTCGCTACTGTCATCAGGAAATAAAACTGTCCCATCTCAATTCCCTGCATTTGTGTTATTTTTAATATTTTAAGGATCACTTAAAAAGCTAATTTTAAAAGTTACCTCCCCATCACTGCCCAGTGGTCTACTGGTTTAGATGTATGTCTCATTAATGTGAGATGTAGGTAGTTACTGGTGAATTATTGTTTGAAGAATGCAGATTCCATTAAGAAGAGTAGAGTAGAGTAGTACTTCATTTGTTGTTTGATGTACATACATAAGAAACATGTAACCGAACAACAAGCATGATTGTTCTTCCACCTAAGCCAACCTGCAGTGCGATTCTGTAAGATCGTTATGGATAACGTGAATGATCGCTATATCGTTAAAACAAAAACATTTGTTGTGCTCATTTACCATTATTGTAAATTCTGTCTTAGCCAATCAAAACAAAAGTCGTAACAAAATCAAGTATGCAGTGATAGTTGGCATGAGTATCATATATACTTTTATGTTGTTTGCGGTTGATATCTTAACGATTGATAACGGGGATTTAAAAGGTATTGATATAAATGCTTGTTAAATTATCGGTTCACGGTCATGTGGATGTAAAAAAATATTACTGCATACTTGATTTCGTTACGACATTTGTTTTGATTGGCTAAGCCACAATTTACAATAATGGTAAATGAGCACAACAAATGATTTTGTTTTAACGATAGCGATCATTCACGTTATCCATAACGATCTTACAGAATCGCACTGCTGTCTTAGACTTGATATTGCTATTAAACTTTGCACAGCTTGTCACAAGGATATGTGCACTCCTCTAAGAGAGACCGTATGACACGAAGAGGGCGCTGTGAGCGATCTTGTTCACTTACCACTTGTGCTTAGAACAGCCACGCGTTATCCGTATTGTTGTCTCGCAAATCAATGTTGTAAAAGTAACTATTATTTAATAAATGTTTTATAGTTAAAGGGGTATTTAACCGCTAGACTCAAAAAATATATTTCATTCAGGCTAACTAGGGAAACGCCAAAGTCGTTGTTAGACGAGTGAGAGAGCCACGTGTTGAGTACCCGTGAACATTGATTGGATTTAAGTTAGGTAATTATAAGTTTTTAAGTTTAAGGGCACGTCAACTGTCCGGCCATAATGCGCCACTTTAACCAATGATAGGCTAGGGAGGTCAAAGGTAGGGGGAAGAAAAGTAATGTTAGCGGGTACACAACACATGGCTCACTCACTCGTCTAACAACGACTTTGGCGTTGACCTAGCGGTTGTCGCACCCTTAATCCAAACTAAAACTAAATTGGGACGTATGGGACCAGCCTTTTTTCATAATAGGACGACGATAAACGGTTGACGCACCCTGAAACCAAAAAACTATAAACAACTTTCTCTGTTTGCCTAGACCCAAATATTTTATTTTTTTGGGTTTATTTGGATTAAGGACGCGTCAACCGTTAGGTCATAATGCACGACTCTAGCCTAGGGGATGGGGAGGAGGGGCCCATGCTGGTCAGAACCAGCCATGGGTAAGGGGAGGAAGGAGGATTTCAAGGTAGGGGGAAGAAAAGTAATGTGTGTGTAATGTGTGTGTTGTAATGTGGTGACTAAACACATGGCTCACTCACTCGTCTAACAACGACTTTGGCGTTTCCCTAGTATAATCTTTATACAAACATTTGTGGTCACAGACCCTTTGTTGAACAGATAGGCTTCACCCCAGGCTAAATAAAACGGCCGATGTATGACCCTTAAAAACGGTACTTCCTCCAGCGTCAATGTATGAAAAATTAAAGACGATTCCGTCTGGGGTTTTGGGGTAGAATTGGCCCAGAGCATTGTTCTGCTGCTCTGGCGATTCAAGAGAAAAAGGGCCACCTCGCAAACATCAGCTAATAAGACTGAAGTATACTATACTCCCCCCAAAAACCCAAAGGGGAGCTCTGGCAATCGTCGTCGGAGACACCTCCCCCTTCCGTTGACAACCTCCCCCACGACGGTGACAATGACACAACGAACGATGACAAAGACAATGACGACCACGACGTGAGAAATCCCCCTTCCTCCCCTTACCCATGGCTGGGTTTTGACCAGCATGGGCCACTCCTCCCCCCCCCTAGGCTAGAGTCGTGCATTATGATCTAACGGTTGAAAGCGTCCTTAATCCAAATAAACCCAAAAAAATAAAATATTTAGGCCCAGGCAAACAGAGAAAGTGGTTTATAGTTTTTTTGGGTTTTAGGGTGCGTCAACCGTTTGTCGTCGTTCTATTATGAAAAGGCTGATCCCATACGTCCAATTTAGTTTTAGTTTGGATTAAGGTGCGACAACCGCTAGGTCAAAAATCACCACTCTTCCTAGAGGGTATAGGGAGGAAAATCCCATGCTGGTGCTGGTCAAAATAGCCCCGGGTAAAAAGGCGCGTCGTGGCCGTCATCGTCTTTGTCATCGTTCGTTTTGTCCTGGTCGTCGTCGTTTGTTTGGGAAAAGGGCTTTAGAGAATATGGGGGTCCCCGACAACGACTACCAAGCTCGCATTCTAGTTTCGGAAAGTAATATACTCCTACTTACCAAATGATGTTTGCGAGATAAAATACTCGCACTTTTCTTGTAGATCATCACCACCCAACGAAGTGTATAATAGTATCCTTGATAGCCAGCAATGGCCCAGCTCATTTAAGAATGACAGAAGAAATAAAAACAAAACAATAATAAAACATTTACTTGGTTCATCTGATCGCAAACTTTCACAGGCTGTGTTCTATTTTACTAATGGGTATTGTAAACATTTGCAATCTAAGTTCACATGTTTCACATTTTTATTTTTTGCGAGCTTAAATCGCAAAGATATTGCTCATTTTTTTAGCAGTTCGTTACCTGGTCACGGATGTGTGTTTAAAATTTCAGCTCAACTATTTGGCCGTTCGGCCGTATGAGCCCCAAAAAGACAGACTTTAACATACATACATACATACATTTTACATACATACATTGGACAATGCTCACGGCCCAAGCCCAGATCGAGTAAAGCGTAACAGAATCCTCATTCGCTTCGCTCACTCGTCTAAAATAGTAATGAATTTAGCAATTAACAGAAACATTTTTGGGGCCACCATGACCTCCAAAAAAATTGTCAAACATGACATTTTTAGAGCTAGGTCCCATCGGCAAAAATCTCCCATAAGAAATAACATGGGGACGATCTTAATGACCCGTGACCTTGGAGGATTTTGATCCAAAAAAATATTAGCCATTATTGACGTACTCTACAGCCTTTTCTGTAAATTCTCTATATTTTGTTTTGTAATTTGGGCAAGTAGTTCGGTCAAAATATGCTGATTACCAAGATGGGGTGTGATTTTGGAATGCATATTTTTGCGTGTTTGAGGGTATATTTGGGCACAGTTTCAAGACACGATGTTATAAATGGGCATTTTAGATTGGTACTATGCTCTAGTATCTATGTGGACCAAAAAAGAAGCAGGTTAAAGCCGATTCAAGAAATTTCCCAAAACACCAATTTTCGCAAATTTCTGGATCAAAAAAATTAAAAAATTCGTGTTAAATCACAGTTACAAGATATGATTTTTTAAACGGTCATTTTAGTGTAGTATTGTGCTATCACGTGGTAAAAAATAATTTTTGGGGTTTTTAGCCCCTTTAACAGATGCATCAGTGTTACAGTTAGTGTTGAAAAGGCCAACTGGCTAGTTTAGTTTAGATTGGCAAAGGGTTGACAGGTTGTATAATTTAAACAACTAGCAAAGTTAACATAAAAGAAAATAATGTCTGAAGACAGTAGGCAGTCTAGCACGAGTCGCCTTGCGCATGGGTTGTGATTTAGCCGTCTCACAGCCTTATTTATTTGCACAACAAAATAATTTAATGTGGGAGTGAAGGGGCAGACTGTGAATTGAAACTGCACCGCTTCTATAATATGGTCTCCCATAGTCGTACTCGTACATTATATTAAGCTTAATGACGATTACCTACGGGAAAATACAAAACTATCCCATTTAAAATTCAAAATCCCAATTCTTGAAATAAAAGAAAATTTTCACCTTTTCTATAAACAATTAAAAAGATTTGTCTAAATGGAAGACTTTGTTGGCGAGCTAATGACATCCGTGCAAAGTTTAAAACATCTGTGATGAAAGTTGTTGGTGTTGTTGCCACATGTTCCATTTTAATTTCTATGCAATAATCTTTTGCCAGAAGTTGATACTAGAAAATGATTAATTTAATTTTTAAACAAAAAGAGGTGATATTTTCTTGCAATGATACAACTAGACCATTTGCAAAATTAACTGTGAATGTGCACCCCGTTGTTCGCAACGGGAAGATAAGAGTTTACAGTTACATGCTTCAAGCCATATTATACTCTCTTTTTCCCATAATACTTTGCTTACATGAAAAAGAAGGCGCTGGTGATTTTGAAAATCGTCTCATATGAACAAAGTAGCCTAAAAACAGAGTTTAAAATGCATTGTAACAATTTCCTATTTTGTTATAGACTAACATGCACAAAGACTTGCGTCGGTAAAGTTGCGGACGCAAATATTGACAAAGATGGCGGAATTGGTCCGGCGATACTATTTGGAGATCAATGGAAATGAAATGCAAGCAAAATTCGGCCCAAGTGACTCGAATAAATTATTCTAGCACTAAAAGAACATTTCTAGATATAAAACAGCAATAGTTTATAAAATTTTGTGATTTGGGCAATCTGCAACGTATATAGTGGTCAAAAGTCGCAATATTTACCGTCCACTTTGGAGTAGCGGTAACGAGAGGCATTCCTATGCTGAGGGTCGCGGGTTCAAATTTCACTTTATTTTTATGAACTTTTTTGCAATCTTATACTACATATTTCACGTTTCTTGCCTGCTTTACTGTTTGTTAGTATAATAATTTTAGTTGAAACATTCATTTTCTGATAGCCTACAAAAAAGGTGAGGCTCGTCATTTGTGTCACATCCAGAGTAGCCGCAACTTTACCGAAATATCTAGCAACTTGCGGACGCAAGTTTGCCGGAGCAACTACCTTTGTGCATATGGTTTTTATAGCCCTATGATTTAACATATGGATTTGCGTAAGTTGGCCATTTTTAACGAGACCCAACTTTGCGCCGGTAAATCTTTGTACATTTTTTCAATGGAAATTCTTCATCATAAATCAATAATCCTTATCCATCACTATTTCCTGCTTCTTCTTGCAGGGTCAGATTGGGTTTTGAACTAAGTAAATTGAACTAAAATGTTCAAAAACAAATAAAATAAATGCAAGTTCAGTAAAATTTGCAATGCTCTTCAGTACCCAGTTTCAGGTAGTGTTTACAAGTAATAGTGAAGGCTCAAAATGAAATTACATTACAAAATTTTATTTGTGCCTAGATGTATTAAGATAGGCCTATAATCAAAACAACATGTTACTGGTAGGCTTATATATATCAGGATTATTAGTTTGTTAAGATTGGTTTAAATAATATAGTATTAAATAAAACTTAATGTTGACACAACTATGGTATTTTGTGAGTAGTCTGTGTAAGTACTAGAACTTTACTAAATTGCACGGTTCGGACAATATTTTATGAGTAAACATGCAATTCGGTATAACTTTCATTATCGATGAATCGATGATCAAACGATAATATTATTAATATAAGGTTTTTAAGCATAAGCCCGCTTTAAGGACATAGTTATTGATTCATAGCAATTGTCGTAATTGGTAGAGCTATGGCACGTTAAGCCGGAGGTTCTGGGTTCGAACCCCAGTCGGGGCAAACTTTTATGACAATTGCTATGAATCGATAATATTATTCATTATCGTGTGCATCCCTACTATAGTATATCGAGAATATATCTAGAATCACTTGGTTGTCATAGGTTATTGTGAGAGGTTATTGTTATACAAACTGGCAGTGGCACATTTCAAGCATAACTACTACTGCCTCCTAGATATTTCACCTAGTTTCCCCTTTCCCTGCCTGGCCATGCAACAAGTTTTAATTGTTTAAAGTGTTATTTATCCTATTTGGCCACGGGTTCGCTTCTAAGCACTAGTCTACACTCCTAAGAGCTCTGTTTTATTTAAACTGTTCACATAATATTTGCAAATAAATGTTTATTAAATGAACTACTACATCATTACTTTTACATAAATCAGTGAACCAGATTCTATAAGATATGAAATAACTATTTGATATTATCCCAAACGACAGAAAAACATGAATAGTAACAAGACATAACAGAGGTTTTTGGAGTGTAGACTAGCGCTAGAGCGCTCCAGTGGCCGATTATGGATACGTTCCATATCATGCTTACTTGCAACTTGGGCGTGCCCATAGTATTCCGTAAACGCCGTCGCGATCACAACGCCCGTAACGCCCAATGTTAAGCCTCGGGCATCTTGGGCAAGTCTGGGTGTTGTGGGCGCGCCCAGAGCATGATATGGAACGTACTCTATGTAGACTGACAGGACAATAATCAACAAAGCACAGCACAGCGCATGGACAATCAGGGAGCTGAAGTATCTAGGAGGTGGTGCTAACCATACTTAGAAGAATATTCCCACAATTATCAGGAATCTCTCACGTAGTTCAAAGAGAGGAATTTCAGAATAACTAGTGCCATCTTTATCACCCCAGCAAAGCATTGTGAGAGAAAAGAGTTTATAGTGGCTCCAACAAAAGAATGCAGATAGCTCAATATTGTTTTCCCATCAGCTATCAAGTACGCAAAGGAAGTCTGTGATCTAGCACAGATAATTTTTGCTCGTGTTGGCTACACACATTTCTCTTTCATACACAAATGTGACATTCCTTTTACCGCCTATTCATACTACCCCCACTACCACTCACGACGAGAGCATCTGCATTCTTTGGCTGGAGCTAGTTTAACTAGTTTTTGAAAAGTAATAAAATAAATAAATAAAATAAAGTTAGGCTATGATAAATTACACAATTTTGACTTAACAGGTCTTGGGGGTTAAAAATTCAAATTAAAGATTGAATCTTTTGAAAATTGGTAATTTATTGAAAGAGTTCAGTTCACTACATTAAAATTTGTATAAATCGAAGAAACATTCTTTTTTTTTAAACATTAGTTACCAATTTTTATATATTTTGGCATCTAAATGAAGTTTTTGACTTTCCCACTTTGACATTGTATCACTGTCTTCTAAATAATTTATTAAAATAGCCTATGAACTCAAAAGGGATAAAAATTCAATGAAGGTTGCCCCACGATGTAAAATGTAATGTTTTTTGTTAGCTAAACATGTTGTTGAATGTACAGTGAATTTTAATTCCAGAATGTAAAGGTACTTCCAGGCTTCTTTCCTCGCTTGAAACCACTTGATTCGGGTGATAATGCCATCAGTGAGGACAGTCAGGACAGCGAACAAGAGAGTGTTATTATCAACTGGGACGGCGAAGACAGTAACGGAACAGACAATGAAGCTTCGCGCTCAGATTGTGGCTTTTCAGAAGTAGAGAGAAAAAAATCGGTGAATTTGAAAATAAAAACAGACAATCAACGGACGTGGTTTAGGAATAATATGAGCTGGGCGGTTCTGACGCTAGACGACGCTGGTACTACAAGTCTAACGGAGATGCGACGTCGACACAAGAGCCCATTTCGATATAGAAACTTGAATACAGAAGGGATGGGGAAGTGTGATCCCGAGTCGGAATGTGAACCGGCAAAGAATTTAACAGTGCTGGTGAAAGTCCAGAAAAGCGATGGTTGTGCAAAGCGGAAGGAGAAAGACAATCAAGAAGAAAGGCCTTTAGACATTAACTCGAGACGGGCCGTAGCGTTGTTATACATCATCATATTCTATATGTTACAATCTGTACTCTTCGACAGCGACAAGTGGTCGAGAGTCACTTTCCAGGCAGTACGCGACAACGGTCATGCGTTTCTCCGACAGTGTTATCTACTTTGGCAGGTTTTAAAAATGAAAGGGAATAAAGTAAATGAAAATAGGAACTCGAATCAAGAAAGAAATTATATACGATGCCTACTAGAAAAGAACTCGGAATATCGGACACCAGCGCACCTGTACTGCTTGGCAAAATATATGAGGTTAGCGAGATTGTGAATCAGATAATTTAGTATCTAGTAGGGCTAGGATTCTATTACAAATTCGAAATCGATGTCAAAGCAATAATTTCCACATCACATCGAAAAAAAATTGACATCAAAATTATTTTTGACATCAATTTTTTTTTAATGTTTTTTTGTTTTTTTTGGGGTTTTCCCCCTTTTTTAATGTAAAAATAGGTTATGTCATAATGCAAAAAGTAAAATATATGTCTTTACATAGGGCCTAGTTCCAAAATCAATTTTCCTTTAAAAAAAAAAAGATGCCAAATTGATGTTGAATCGAAAGCCAATTTTGCTTCGACATCGATGTCGAATCGAATAATCGATGCCAAGTCCCAAATCCTAGTATCTAGAGATGTGCAAGTAGGTACTTAAATTCTCAACTATTTTCTAAGCAATTATGCGTCCGATACGGGGGAAGTTCTCCCCCCAAATACCTTTCGGAGACTATCTTCTAGCATGACAGACAAAGAGAAATCTTCATGTCTCGAAAAGTAATCACCGCGGATCATTCATATTGTTGCGGCACTGACCGACTCGAGTGGTTAGAGGCATGGCGTACTAAACCAAAGGACGCTCAATCTAGACCGATCATTTTTACATTTTTACATTTTAAAACTTGCAGTTTAATTATCTGCTACTTGCTGGTCAAAGTAGATTCATTGTTACCAAATATTTTCAGTAATTATTCAGGACTTAATTACTCTGAAGTGAGAGAAGCAGTATTATTTTGTTTTTTCTTGTGTGTCTACGCAGAATGAATGTATAGACAAAACAATGGCAGCGGAATTCTCTTCACGTGTATTGGACACTTAGAGGTAAAGGATATTTAAGAGGACAAGCTGAGGTTGTAGCCCGGAGGCAGATGGATCCATAAAGTAATCCGTCAAAATAAAATGTTGAATAGTTATTATTCAATCTTTCATACCGGTACATCATTATCTTTCCTCAATGAGCTAACCTGAAGATGTGAGGTTTTATAAGTGGTTGGTGTGAGCTTTGAAACCTTGACTTGAATAGTACTTGCAAATCTACCATTCTTTCAAAACAATATCTGTAAATGCGCCCTAAGGGAACTAAAAACATGTTTAAACGTTTTTTTTACAGGCCTGCATTAAGGGTTTGCTTACCCAAAAGTGGTGAATTGGTGATGAAATTATTAAAATTTAAAAATTTTTAGCAAAGAAAATTGATTTTTAACATCAATTTCTGCCTCGGGATATAAGTAACTGTTCAGCTGCAATAATCAGAAACCTGAGCGAGTGTACTTTTCCCATGCTAGCTTCGACAAGCCTTCGTAAGTCCTTTAAAGCTAAGATTGCATGTCTACTCTTGAAGGCTACCAATTAATGATGACTACAATACTAGTCTCATTGCCAAAAGTCCAATGAGGCATTCAAAAGATATGCTACTTGCACACCTTTATAATAATAGTAATTTAGTAAACAATAGCAACTTTTGCTTTAAACTTTAGCTTTGGTTGGTTATAGTTCACTAGTCGATTGCGTCGGGGCCTGCAGGGTTAACTTGGTTACTTTGGTTTACTGTCCCCCACTGAAAATCAGTTGTGTGACTGAGTGGGTAGACTCTAAATACGGATTTATTTATTTTATTTATTTATTTAGTGTACCTTTCAATCTATTAAAAGGATAGGATATAGAACATATTACAGGCTAATTCCTGTATGCTCGGCTGACTGTGACAACAGTTGTTTGAAATTTTGCACAATTATTGTCACAGACTCGCAGAAGTAGAAATGAAGGGCTCACAGTAACACTTTTTCAAAAAAAATTACAATAATTTTCAACAAATAAGATATAAATTGATTTTTGATTTTAAAAAAGTCCAAAACTGATAATAAATTTGCGTTAACTGTTTCTGTTGATAATCTACGACTGTAGTGCTGAGACGTTACGGCACAATGAACAATTAAAGCCACGCGTACAGGGCGTCAACTGAGGCCAAACAGCTCGTTCGCCTTCCTTACTAATATTGTTACAACCACATGGGGTATCAGTTAAGACGCATTGTTGCCATTTTTTTAAATGCAAACATATCCCCAATAGGCACTACTCCTTACCACAACAATATAACTTTGTTATAATTCATAATCCGAGAATATTCTTGTTTCTTGTGATACCGAAAAGCGCTTTTTATGACGTGGTGCGGTATTGTGGAATGGCTAGGTCAATTTTCAACCTGTCTATGAGAAATATTTTTTGAATGTACCCAAAATCACAGGCCTAACATATCTAGGCTAAGTTCAAAGGTTTCAAAGATCCACTGATTTTTTTGATTTTTTTTGTGAAAAACACAGCCATTGGTCCGGTATAAAACAAACATTTAGACAAAAAATTGCATTTAATTTTTTTAAAGCATAAAAGTACAATTTTTATAAAAATATTTCCTTGATTGTATCCCAAACCAAAATGTTAGGCCTACAGTTTTAAGTTCAGAGATTCTGAAGGTTCCCTGAGAACTTCAACAAGACTGGACTGAGGTCATCCCAGGGTAGAATATGGCCCAGAGCATGGCTCTGCTATTAGTAATCGTAAAAGGCGAGCAAAGTGACAAAGTTCATCTCGCAAACATCAGCTGGTATGTAGGGGAGTCAAACTTTCTGAAACTAGAGGCGAGTTATGGCCGGCGATGAAATGCTTTTTTGCAATGTTTTGCGTGAAGCACATTGGTGTTAAATGAAATATAACACCAAGTAAGCTCTACATATTGTAAAACATAAGTGATTCGCGCCCCCACCCCCCTCTTCCCCTAACCTACGATTCCCTACAAAACATTGTAAAAAGCTTTTGGACCCCCCCGACCGAACAAGTTCCGAAATAATGATCTAATGACTAATGGATGGAAGGGCCTACTAAAATCGGTTTTGAAATAGTAGCATTAAGAAATTGATATACGACTGTAAGAGCTTTAAAAGAAATCCTTATGACTGACCAATCAGAAGTTGTAATTTCACTACGACAGCCTACTAAAATATTACTATTTACTAACCAATCAAGAGTACTGGATTCCTTATTGCACTAACAATTCCTTACAACGGTGTGGAACTAGTCCTAACTATAAACATGGATAAAGAAACTCACTTTTGGATGCTCTTGTTTCATAAACTGTGATGTTTAAACCTGCTTTAAAGCTAAAATATACTTAAACAGGCTTGGAACATAAAACAACACAACAGAAATGTTCACAGAAATAGATAAAAAAAGTAGCAATATTTACAACTAGGAAAACGCTAAAGTCCCGCCGCGTTGATGGATGAGCTTTTAAAAATGTTTAGTTTGCATGGGATATCTTTACTTTTGCAAGTTCTTTGTTTTGCTGCCTACGCAATACGCATTGTAGCTGATTGTTGTCAAGTTTCTTTTGTTACCTGTCAATTGGTATTATTTTCCGTAAAAAACTTATATTAAAAGCTTTATTTCTATAGATTTTGGCTAACTATTTAAACTTTTTCTTTTAAAAGGTACTACATCACCATAACCTTAATGTCCATGTATAATATGAACGTTGTAGCCCCACCAGTTTGGTCAGAATTGGCCCAAATGGCACGAAAATATCGCACAAAAAATCAAAAAACTTATATTAAAAGCTTTATTTCTATGGATTCTGGCTAACTTTTTCAACTTTTTCTTTCAAAAGGTACTACATCACCATAACCTTAATGTCCATGTATAATATGAACGTTGTAGCCCCACCCGTTTGGTCAGAATTAACCCAAATGTCACGAAAATATCGCACTAAAAATCGAAAAAAATCGTAAAAGTACGATATTCATGAGAAATATTTCTTCGATTGTACCCAAAAACAATACACCTCTAAGTTCAGAGATTTCGAAGGTCCTGTCAAATTTTCATCAAGATCGGATATGCCGTTTGCCTGGTAGAGAGTTAACAAACAGACAAAAAAAAAAAAAAAAAAAAAAAAAAAAAAAAAAAAAAACACCCGAGCTAAATTTTTTGGGGGTCAGTGAAATTGAAGTCTTCGCTTCGCTCATCCAAAAATGTTGTCAAAAAAATTCCAACAATACAAAGCCTTCTAAAGTTAAGCAATCATATAATCATGGAGTTATAAATAGTACTGGCGTACTGGAGGCGCAGGTGTGTGGTCGGCGGTGTACAAGTTAGCACTTCAAATTGGCAGACATTTTGATTGTTTACTTTGGTAACCAAGGTAACCTAGGGCCTACTACAGTTCATGGTAGCAAAGTTTAACCTGCTAGTAGTGGTTATAACAATCAAAATGGCGAATAGGCTCAAACAAACAAACACGATCGTGGACGTGCTGTTCCATTTGAGCTAGACCTCCTTATCATCCAACTCCATGATATAATGTTAACAGCTGTTGTTGATTGTCTGACATTAACTGATGTTATTAAATTATGCTTCCTTGAAAATTGGTCCGTCAATAAAATGAAGCCATTCAAAAGTGAGGATCTGGTCCAATGCCTACAATATGAAGCAGTGTGGTCCATCATCAGTCATTGGGGGGGGGGGGACATTATTTTTTTACTTCAAAGTCATTGTTTGCATAATTGGATGAGCGTAGCGAGCGAAGCGAAGACTTCATTTCACTGACCCCCAAAAAATTTAGCTCCAATGTTTTTTTGTTTGTTTTTTTTTGTTTTTCTGTCTGTTTGTTCGCTCTCTACCGGGCAAACGGCATATGCGATCTTGATGAAATTTGAGGGACCTTCGTTTTCTCTGAACTTAGACTTGCTACGTTTTTGGTACATTGAAGAAATATTTCTCATGAATATCGTACTTTTACGATTTTTTTTCGATTTTTAGTGCGATATTTTCGTCACATTTGGGTCGATTCTGACCAAACGGGTGGGGCTACAACGTTCATATTTCACATGAACTTTAGGATTATGGTGATGTAGTACCTTTTGAAACAAAAAGCTGAAAAAGTTAGCTAGAACCCATATAAATAAAGGTTTTAATATGAGTTTTTCGATTTTTAGTTCAATATTTTCGTCACATTTGAGCCGATTCTGACCAAACGGGTGGGGCTACAACGTTCATATTTCACATGGACATTGAGGTTATGGTGATGAAGTACCTTTTAACCCTCCGTCACTCGCGCGGAATTTCTTAACACCATCCCTCGCGCGGGGTTTCTCAAACCCCAAATTATTTTGGGCTGTAATTAGTGCAGAAGTATGTTTTGGATATTTCTGTCTGTGCTCATATGATTTGTGGAACAACTATGTAGGTGGTTTTTACTGGGAGGACAGGGAAATAAAATGCCAATGAACCTTTTTGTATGAAATATTATTTTATTGTATTTTTCAGATTTAAAAAATGGACATTTTCAAAATATTAAAAAAGGTGTCCAAATAATGCAATTTTAAGTTTTGTTTCACTTTTTAGTTAAAAGATGAACCAGTTAGTAAATTGCAAGAAGAATTTTTCCAAAATTCCAAAATTTCAAAATTTAAGCCAAAATAGCATTGAGTTTCCCTATGCTGTTACTGTAACGTGATCACTCGCGCGGGGTTTCAGAAACCCCAGCCAAGTTTAGACCGACAATATAACGACACTAAAAGCCTTAATGATTAGAGGGTTACAAATTTCGCTAACAGATAGAGTGACTTGAAGGTACTGAGAATCAAGAGTCGGTAAAAAAGTCCCATGCAGAGAAACAGAGTCGAATGTAGACCCTGGGGTTTGTAGAACCCCACGCGAGTGACGGAGGGTTAAAATAAAAAGCTGAGAAAGTTATCTAGAATCCATAGAAATAAAGGTTTTAATATGAGTTTTTCGATTTTTAGTGCAATATTTTCGTCGCATTTGGACCGATTGTGACCAAACGGGTGGGGCTACAACGTTCATATTTCACATGGACATTAAGGTTATGGTGATGTAGTACCTTTTGAAAGAAAAAGTTGAAAAAGTTAGCTAGAATCTATAGAAATAAAGGTTTTAATATGAGTTTTTTTACTTTAAGTGCGATATTTTCGTCACATTTAGGCCGATTTTGACCAAACGGGTGGGGCAACAACGTTCATATTTCACATGGACATTACGGTTATGGTGATGTAGTACCTTTTGTAAGAAAAGTTGCAAAAGTTGACAAAGTTAGCCAGAATGCATAGAAATAAAGGTTTTAAAATGTGTTTTTTGAGGTTTATAATAACAACTAACAAGAAACAATTGAAACTTGACAACAGTCACCTACAATGCATTCACAAAGCACGTGCAAAGGAAAAGTGGTCCCACGCAAACTAAAAACTTACAAAAACGCTCATCCATCAACGCGGCGGGACTTTAGCGTTTTCCTAGTTATTAATATGATTGTGAATATTATGAAACGTAAACTGTATTAATTAATTAATTTGTATTAAGAGTCTATCCACTCAGTCATATAACTGATTTTCAGTGGGGGACAGTAAACCAAAGCCGTATTTTTTATTTTTTATTATTAATTTATTGAACCGTATTGTTTTGTAAAATTTTGCAGATGTTATTTGTGCCCGTTGTTGATGTTGCTTTTTTCCTGTGGCCGCATTTACATTATTAATTTATTATGTCATTATACGTCAAGCCGACCAATAGAGACAGGCATCCCGTCAGTTACTGTCCATGCCCTCTGGCATTCAAATCTTTCAAATTATTCAAATCTGTTGGAAAGCTTCAAAATATATTGTGCCTTAAGTTTAATAAATAATATAGCAGCATGTATAATGTCCAATTATGTTTTATGTTATATATATTTTCATTTATTTGGTTGTTCCATGTTTTGTTACCATACAATGAGTAACCGAACCGGTATAAAGTTTATTAGTAGTATAAGTTAACATTGGCCCCTAAGGCGTACAGAGCATAAGTGCACATCATAAAAATGGGCCAAAATAATAATGGCTTATTTATAGTATATTTACTAGTACTATATGAAAAAAAAGAGTCCTAGCTAAAATTAGTAAAGAACTGTATTTGTGCAAATATAGGCATCGAGTATATTTTAAAATATCAAGTTTTTTTACTGTACTAGAGGAATTTGTCAATAGTATAGCCCAACCCATAAAAATGTAAGTGGTCCAAAAAGGGGTGCGGCCATTACTCAAGGGCGGCCTATAATCGAGTAAATACGGGTACATTGATGAAAGAATTTCAATTAATTATTAAATGTGAGGTTTGAACTTGAATGAATGTTGTTATGTTTGTGATGCGTCACCCCCGACCCTAATCATGTTGGAACCGGATGTTTGATGTTTGTACTAGGAAGCTTCGCCAACGCTTTTTCAGGCGCGTTGTTGGATGAGCATAATTAGTGCATTGAGCTGCCATTGTGTTATGCAGATTTTCTGTTGATCTGTGAAAAAATCAATACAATTTATTTATTTATTATTTATTTAACCAATCAGATAAAGCATGTAGGTGTTATAAGTTGAAGAAATAAAAAAAAGTGTAAAATTGTGACATGAGAAATAATTTTTCGATTGCGCTCAAATTTCACAAGAATATATTAATTCATAAGATTAAGGATCTGTGAAAAACTCATTACAATCGGATAAAGCATGTTGGTGTTATAAGTAGAAGAAATGTTTTAAAAAACAAAAAAATCGTAAAATTGTGATTTTTTAAAGAAATAATTTTTCGATTGCACTAAAAAACGTAGCAATTCTAAGTTCAGAGATTTCGAAGGCCTCCAAAAAATTTCATTGCAATTGGAGTATCGGTTTAGCTGGAATCGTGTTAACAAACACACAAAAATACAACGGAAGAAAAGAAAGAAAAAAGGAAAAACATTCTCCAGTGTAGTGGAATGGAATCTTTGCTTCGCTCATCAATTATGTTTGTACTGTTGCAGGGATATCGAGCGTCGATTACTCTTCAACATGAGTAACAATAAGAACGTTGTTGCCACCATCCGTGCCGCTCGGAACCCTCCTCCTGGACCAGGGGTAGGTTCTGTGTAAAAGTGCCATACTTTCGGGATGGGCAAAGATATTTTTATTTCCATACGATATCGATATGTGGTACTATTTTTTACACTAGGAAGCTTTGCAAACGCTTTTTTTAGTAGCACTGATGGATGAGCTTTTTTTAAGTTTTTAGTTTGCGTGGGATCTCTTTACTTTTGCAAGTGTTTTTTGAACCCATTGTAGGTGATTGTTGTCAAGTTTCTATTGTTTCTTGTTAGTTGTTATTTTATACCTAAAAAAACTTTATTTGATTTATTTATTTATTATTTATTTAACGTCTATCCTATTCAGTTATAAAAACTGATCTACAAAGGAGGACAACTAAATAAATCTAATTACATAAATGCAGAAACAACAATAAACTACATTTGAGTAAATATTTGAAATAGTAATATCACTACTACAACAAGGCATTAAACACAACAATTTTGGTAACAAATAAAAAATAAATACACTAAGAACTCTATTATCCGAGTTGGATGAGACCAGGGGCACCTCGGATTTGCGAAAAACTCGGATGGCGCGGTTCATTTGTTTATTTGCTCGTCGTAGCATAGCCTGATATGGTAAAATGATATTTGACACATGCAATGGATAAAGGAACATAAAATACACACGAAACACTTTATACAGGGTATACCAAATGATTTAATAGCTTGTAAATCAAGCTCACAAACACACGTACACAATTAGGCCTACATGTCGTAACTAGGGAAACGCCAAAGTCGTTGTTAGACGAGTGAGTGAGCCATGTGTTGAGTACCCGGTAACATTCCTTTTCTTCCCCCTACCTTAGGCCTCCCTTGCCTATCATAGGCTACAGTGGAGCATTATGGCCTAAACTATGACCTAAACTCAGTGGCGTGGCGAACTACAAAGAGTGATCGGTGCCTACAACATTTTAACTACACCCAACCCCTACTTTCGTGGGCAACAAAGGGGGTCTGGGGGCGTGCCCCCAGCTTAGCCCCGCAGGGAATTTTTTCAATTTTGATGATCCTAGAATGGATTTGGTGCGTTTTACCGGCAATTAATATGATTTAAAAGATGTTGATAGCCTCATTTTTATGTAATGAAATTTTAATAAAATGGCTGAAAATATTATGTTTTTTTGAAATCATAAAGCCAACTGTTTGTACTTCTTTTTAGTCTTCCACAGTTTAGCCTCGCAGGGAATTTTTTCAATTTTGGTCATCCTAGAATGGATTTGGTGCATTTTACCAGCAATTAATATGATTTTTTTATGTTGATAGCCTCATTTTTATGTAATGAAATTTTAATGAAATTGCTGAAAATATTATGTCTTTTTTTGAACTCATAAAGCCAACGGTTTGTAATTCTTTTTTGTCTTCCCCAGATTAGCCCCGCAGGGAATTTTTTAATTTTGGTGATCCTAGAATGGATTTGGTGCATTTTACCGGCAATAATTATGATTTATTAGACGAGTGAGCAAAGCGAATGAGGATTACTATTCAAGATAAACGGCGCTTATTCTGTGACTGTGCGTGTGTGTGCTAGTGTGTACTATAAAAATCAGCCGAATCGCTAAACAGATTACGCTTATGTTTTAATTGTTGAACTCATAAAGCCAACGGTGTGTTATTCCTCCTCGCCTCCTCGTAGCGACATAGCCAGAATTTGGAAAAAAAATACACATTATGAAAGTAATCAATCAATGAAGAATTTAGTACCTAAAAGGGAATCCGGGGGCCTTCACATTTGAAAAAAAAATTGTATGTCCTAGATCGTTAGATAATCTGTGCATTTTGGAAATCAATTTGGTTATTTTGTTTGTTTTCTCCGTTTATTGGCACCCCTAATTAGGCAGAGCCATTATTTGGGATTCAGGAAAACTACTGAAACGCATAATAATGAAAACTAGGGGCTCCGTGGGCTTGCCCCCGGAAAAATGATTATTTAAGGTAATTTGGTACCAATCTGTGAGTTTTGAAGAAACACTTTGTTTGCAATATTTGAAGAGAAAGGATACGATTTTATTCTTTTACGGACAAACTTGCTATCTCAATTTCATTGAAATCAATGCTTTTTTATCTAGAAATTGTAATGGAAATACTTTAATTCAGATAGGTCCAAGAATGTTCTTCTTATTGCATTCACGACGTCGATAATCCTGCTTCATAAGACGGTTATTTAAAAATTAAAACAGAAAACTCGAAAATGTTCTAGACTTCCTCCATGCCACCAGCTGTTATTTAATTTATAAATTCCTCAAATCAATCTATTCAATCAAATTAAAGTGTCCGTTCACCTCTTTAACAAGTTAGTCTTAACATCAAATAGAAACATAAACACTAAGTAGTTTGTGTATATTTCCCGACCTACGTCAATAGGGGTCTTTAAATTCATCGCCGCGCTCAAGAACAGTGACGTCACTGTTCTTGAGCTGGCGATGTGTTGCAACACGGCACATCCACTAGCGATATGTAACGCGCGAGGCAGGTCCCGGTCTATCTGTCGAAATAGTCTGTTCTACTAAAACCAAAGCGGAAGACCCGAGTTCACAATCACTAATAATACATAA
Organism: Sweltsa coloradensis; assembly: GCA_024449915.1. Classification (NCBI taxonomy): domain Eukaryota; kingdom Metazoa; phylum Arthropoda; class Insecta; order Plecoptera; family Chloroperlidae; genus Sweltsa; species Sweltsa coloradensis. The sequence continues at coordinate 59,919 of JAMZAV010002951.1, forward strand.
CACTGGTCAACAACACTTGTTTTGAAAAACATACTGCTAACAAAGTAGCTATGGGATAGCGTCAGTTTTCGTAAAAACGTAAATGTCAGGGTTGCCAGTGGTAAGTATCGAACATTCGAACCGGGGACCTCCCGAATAAGTCTCGCGTGTTACGCTTGTACTATCTATGTATTATAATGCACCGTAAAAAGATGAACAATATTATATCAGTGACACTGACTTCATACATATACCTTACCTCATTATTACTAGTATGATATACTGGTATTGAGTAATACTAATATGTATGATATAATACAATACTATGTGAAAAAGTACGCGTAAGGTTTTCGGTCAGTGTTTGTTTACTCTTACTAATTAATAGCTTATCGTTTTTCGAGTAGATGCAAGCTGGCACATAATATATTAGAACAATTCCAAACATCAACTTAGATAAAAAAAAATCACCGTCAACAGCATATTGGACAACATACAAAGAGTACTGGCATAGTGCATCAGCATTAAATATTTATCTTTCGACTGTAGCCCGGGGGGGAGGGGGGGACGACACTTGCGTACATCTAACAAGTCGATTGTCGAAACAACAGAATTTCATAATTTCGTAAAAATCACAAATCACTCGATACTTGTACTAATGGAATGGAATGGCCGTACCTAGCGTAGAGACAAGACAAGACAATAAATGAAATTCAATGAAAAGTTTTAAAGGAAATATGATCGTTCCAAGTACACAAAAATAGTCATCGTCAAGACTCAAGATAAGACTGAAAGTGCACCCTATTGGAGCGTCATTCACCTTCTCCTGCTTATTCTATTGTAAACAGTGACATGACTGCTGTGCTCCATACACGAGATTACAAGATTGTATAGGCGTATTTGTATTTTGCTTTGTGTGAATAACAGATGGACATGTTATATAAATCAATCCAGAAATTACAAAATCCATCTCAGCCGGGTTGAGAGATGCACATGTGTTTTGTTTCGACCTAATTTAAACCGAGTATCAATGTCTTATCCCCCACCCTCCTTCAAAGCTTGTGTCGCGTGCTAAGTGATATCCCAATAAGATGACGCAGCTCGCCTCGACACTCGACACTCTGCCGGCCGCTACTCGTGCACTGTTGCCACGACTGATAAGTGGGGAAGATGAACGAAATTTCTTTGCACATTTAACAATTAATTTAGCGTTACTACGATTATTTTTGCTCAATCATTTGTTGTAAATGGAGTCTACTTAGGTAAATAGATGTCTGTGTTAACCTTTACATAAGAGGTGAACGATCCCTTTAAATATGTTATAGTATAACAAACGTGTCTATTCATTTAGCAGAATTGTTGAATTGCTACCTGTTATTAGTTGAGTTGAGAACTAATGGATGAATATCCACCATGCATGTTGTCTGCACTTTTACTAAAAAAATCATGATTCATGACAAACTTTTACAATAGTCTAGTAAAACTCTAAGGTAAGTAAAGAGCTGTAGTCATACAATTCAGTAGGTGTGATTATAACAATTAAAATAGTCATATAAAGTACGTAAAATATTATGTTTCATTAAAAAGTAATGGATGGGTGGGTCCCTGGGGGACCACCCACCCACCCCTTTTGGTATCGGTGCCTGGGCTCCGATTTAGTATGTTCGCCACGCCACTGCCTAAACTTAAAAACCCTATTATTTATACGAATATTATAATCAAACTTAAATGCAAATGTTCCCAGGTACTCAACACATGACTCGTTCACTCGTCTAACAACGACTTTGGCGTTTCCCTAGTCTAGTTGGCTAAAGCGCCCTTATAGCCGAAATGTGGGAGACATGGGTTCAATCCCCTGGTCGGGAAAGATTTTGTAATTTCATGATTGTATTATTAATTAATTTTATTATTAATTTTATATTTCATTATTTTTATTTATTATTTATTATTTTATTTTTATTATTATTTTTTAAATTAACATCATCTGTGACAATTCTATGGAAAACATAGCCAGTACAAAATACGTGAAAATATTGCAAGGTTTACTCAATCTACGAGCAGAATTTGGGGGTACCTTGACTTCCAACATTCGATTAACCTTGGACACGGCATTTCACAGCCAGGTAAATAACAAACAAAAAATATTATTTCAAAATCAAAACCATTGTCGTTAAAATAATTCCTATACATTGGCAACGTATTTTTCAGTTTTTTATTTCTTGCAGGTTTAAATCGCAATGGATTGTGCCCATTTTGTTAGCAGTTCTCAGTTACCTGGTCACGGATGTCTGTTTAAAATTTCAGCTCAGTCTATTTGGCCGTTCGGCCGTATGGGACCGGACAGACAGACATTTAACATTTAACATTTAACAAACAGAATTAATCACGACCAAGGCCGATCGAGTAGCGTTGTAGACTATGTTCGCTGCGCTCACTCGTCTAATAAAAACGCATGTCTAGGCCTAAATTCAACGCAGTAGGCCTAGGCCTAGAATGCAAACATAGGCCTAGGCCTAGGCCTAGGGTAGCTCTCTTTCTCATGTGGGAAAACCTCTCACTACTATCGCCCGCGCTGAAGCTCTCGTCGCAAGATAAGTCTGGGAAAGAAATAAGATAAGCCCAGGAATAACAATTCAATGCGTCGTGATTACGAATTTCGTGAATCGGTTGAGACATGATCGCATCGCAATTCTTCTTCCACCCACAACGACCATCTTTGATTTGATCAGCTGTGACTGTGAGATGGTTGGATCGTATGCGCAGGCGGCGATGCGCGCGACGCACACTGACCACTGAGCTCTATATGCTCAGTGACACTGACGCACACTGCTCGAAAGTTGTACACTGACCACTGACCTCTATATGCTCAGTAACACTGACGCACACTGCTTGAAAGTTGAGATATATCGCCGATCTATCTTCTCTTGCACTCATTCGTAGGCATGACTCCCGCTAGGCCTACAAATGTATGCGAGTACATTTAAAAAAGCGCGGCGCGGCGTCTGAATTTATTTTTATGTTTTATTTACGTATTTAAAACTTTTAATCTTTTAATTTTTTTTTTATTGAGCTCGGTTTACACGGTACATCGGATAATCGGAGATCGGATAATGGAATTCTTACTGTAAATAAAAAACTCATATTAAAACCTTTATTCTGTGGATTCTGGTTAACTTTTTCAACTTTTTCTTTCACAAGGTACTACATCACCATGACCTTAATATCCATGTAAAATATGAAACTTTTAGCCCCACCCGTTTGGTCAGAATCAGACCAAATTTCACGAAAATATAGCACTAAAAATAAAAATAAAAACGTAAAAGTATGATATTCATGAGAAATATTTCTTCGATTGTACCCAAGAACGTGGCAGGTCTAAGTTCAGAGATTTCGAAGGTCCCCTCCAATTTTCATCAAGATCGCATATGCCGTTTGCCCGGTAGAGAGCGAACAAACAGACAGAAAAACAAAAAAAAACAAAAAAAACAAACAAAAAAAACATTGGAGCTAAATTTTTTGAGGGGTCAGTGAAATTAAAGTCTGCTTCGCTCATCCAATTATAATGTAGTACAAATAGACAAATACACTTCAATGGGAGTGTTTACCAATTAAAATTAAATTGAGAAATTAGTAAAAAGAATAATAGTAAAACTGTAGTGTAGTTAGTAAGTACAGTAAGATCTCTCTTATCCGATCTCCTCTTATCCGATGTTCCGTGTTAACCAAGCCGCCAAAAAAAAAAAAAAAAAATTAAAGTTTTAAATACGTAAATAAAACATAAAAATAATTACAGACGCCGCGCCGCACTTTTTTAAATGTACTCGCATACATTTGTAGGCATGCCTTACGAGTGAGTGCAAAGAAGATAGATCGGCAATATATCTCGACTTTCGAGCAGTGTGCATCAGTGTACTGAGCGTATAGAGTTCAGTGGTCAGTGTGCGTCGGGCGCATCGCCGGTAAGCGTCAGTGCCACCCACTGAGCATATAGAGGTCAGTGTGCGTCGCGCGCCTGCGCGTGCGCATACGATCCAGCCATCTCACACACAGCTGTTCAAAGATGGTCGTTGTGGAACTAGATGCAATCATGTTTCAACCGATTCACGAAATTCGTAATCACGACGCATTGAATTGTTATTCCTGGGCTTATCTTTTCTTTCCCAGACTTATCTTGCATCGTGAGCTTCAGCGCGGGCATAGTAGTGAGAGGTTTTCCCACATGAGAAAGAGAGCTAGGCCTAGGCCTATGTTTGCATTGTAGGCCTAGGCCTACTGCGTCGAGTTTAGGCCTAGGCCTAGGCCTAGACATACGTTTTTATTACGACATGTAGGCCTAATTGTGTACGTGTGTTCGTGAGCTTGAATTACAAGCTATTAAATCATTTAGTAGGCCTATACCCTGTATGAAGTGTATCGTGTGTATTTTATGTTCCTTTATCCATTACATGTGTCATATATCATTTTACCACATCAGGCTATGCTACGAGAGCAAATAAACAATTGATCCGCGCCATCCGAGTTTCATATTAATTGCTGGTAAAACGCACCAAAGCCATTCTAGGATGACCAAAAATGAAAAAATTCCCTGCGAGGCTAAACTGTGGAAGACTAAAAAGAAGTACAAACAGTTGGCTTTATGATTTCAAAAAAACATAATATTTTCAGCCATTTTATTAAAATTTCATTACATAAAAATGAGGCTATCAACATCTTTTAAATCATATTAATTGCCGGTAAAACGCACCAAATCCATTCTAGGATCATCAAAATTGAAAAAATTCCCTGCGGGGCTAAGCTGGGGGCACGCCCCCAGACCCCCTTTGTTGCCCACGAAAGTAGGGGGTGGGTATACGTAGTTAAAATATTGTAGGCACCGATCACTCTTTGTAGTTCGCCACGCCACTGAGTTTAGGTCATAGTTTAGGCCATAATGCTCCACTGTAGCCTATGATAGGCTAGGGAGGCCTAAGGTAGGGGGAAGAAAAGGAATGTTACCGGGTACTCAACACATGGCTCACTCACTCGTCTAACAACGACTTTGGCGTTTCCCTAGTTACGACATGTAGGCCTAATTGTGTACGTGTGTTTGTGAGCTTGATTTACAAGCTATTAAATCATTTGGTATACCCTGTATAAAGTGTTTCGTGTGTATTTTATGTTCCTTTATCCATTGCATGTGTCAAATATCATTTTACCATATCAGGCTATGCTACGACGAGCAAATAAACAAATGAACCGCGCCATCCGAGTTTTTTGCAAATCCGAGGTGCCCCTGGTCTCATCCAACTCGGATAAGAGAGATCTTACTGTAATAGTACCAGGAAGCTTCGCAAACGCTTTTTCAGGCGCGTTGTTGGATGAGCGTATGTTTTTTTTAACGAAAAAAAGCGTCAAATTGCGATTTTCATGATAAATTATTTTTTGATCGCGCTCAAATTTCACACAAATATATAAATTCATAAAATTAAGGTTCTGTCATCATGTTATAAGTCGAAAGATTGCGCTCAAATTTCACACGAATATATTAATTCATAACATTATGGTTCTGTGTAAAAATCAATACAATTGAATAAAGCATGCAGGTGTTTAAGTCGAAGAAATTAAAAAAAAAAAAATCGTAAAATTGTGATTTTAATGAGAAATTATTTTTTGATTGCGCTCAAAAACGTGGCAGTTCTAAGTTCAGAGATTTCGAAGGCCTCCAGAAAATTTCATTGCAATTGGAGTATCGGTTTAACCGGAATCGTGTTAACTAACAGACAAAAAGAAAAAAAAAGAAAAAATACATTCCGGATTTTTTTCTCCAGTGTAGTGAACTGGAATCTTCGCTTCACTCGCTACGCTTGTCCAAATAGTAAGAGAATAGTTGTTGTCCTTCTTTAAAAATAAATTTTTTAACTGAATAGGATAGACGTTACATAAACAAATAAAATAAATAAATAAAAGGCCATTTTAGATTTGAACCATGCTCAGTAACTATGTGTAACAAAAAATAGCAGGTTAGAGCTGATTTAAAAGAAATTCCCCAAAATGCAAACTTTTGCAAAGTTCAGTATCAAAAACTTGAAAATCTCATGCAAAGTGACAGTTACAAGATATCACTTTTTAAATGGTCTTTTAAGTGTAGTATTATGCTCTAGATTACGTGGTAAAAAATAATTTTGGGGGATAATAGGCCATTTAATAAGTTTTCACTGTTAATCAACAACTTGACATTTGAGTTAGTATCATGATTTGTTATTATTGTCTAGAATAAATGGACAAGTTGTAATAATGTGACCCTGTTATGTGTTAGTGGATGGCGAACTCCAAGGCAACACAAGAACAGATGGAAATTGACCTGGCGAAAGCACTTTACAAGAAAAAGAAGCTTAACAACTGTGAACCGGAGGGTAAGTTACAAGACGGAATCACCAAATTCATCAGAAGGTTGTGTGGTTTGTTGGTCTTGTGGGTAGCATCTCAGCTTCCAATGCAGAAGGTCCAGGGTTCGATTTCCACAATAGACAGGAGATTTTTAAGGTCTAATTTGGACATGAGTCCATCAGTTCTTGGCTTAGGAATGTGTTTCTACATCCTAGCAACGAGGCACAAAATAAATTCTAAGGTTGTTCGCTTGTTCCGAATCAGCCTTGTTGATTCTGGTGCTGTCCACGGGTGAAATCGTGTCCAGCTTGATTGATCGGTGTTTCCTAAATAAATATCCCCAATCTCGAGTTAGTCATTGTTCGCTCATCGATGGCGTCGGCGCCTACAGGGTTGACTTGGTCGGCTTTGCTTTACTGTCCCCCACTGAAAATCAGTTCTGTGACTGAGTGGGTAGACTCTAAATATGAATTTATTCAATTAAAATCTATCCCACACATAACAAAAAACTTGTAAAAAACAGCCAAACCTTATACAATCAAAAGCAATGAGATCTAAAAGAAATGCCAAGCTTATGTACCCTCCTACATTTTTGCAATCCACTTTGCCCTGTGACTGCATCCTTGCAAAACGTGGCAAAATTTTATTTGCAACTATTGTTTTAAATGTAAAAGTTTGTGCAAATTTTTTTTGCCAAGCTTTGCAAGGATGCAGTCACAGGGCAAAGTGGATTGCAAAAATGTAGGAGGGTACATAAGCTTGGCATTTCTTTTAGATCTCATTGCTTTTGATTGTGTAAGGTTTGGCTGTATTTTAACAAGTTTTTTGTTATGTGTGGGATCTCATTGCTTTTTCAAGTTCCATTACAAATTATTTGTTAAAATACAATAATTTTATCAAAGTAGATGTAATTGCTATGGTATTACCAATTAACAATGGAATGTAAAAATCTAGTGGTCCAAAGACTTGTTTTTTGTAAACAATATAGGTGATCATTGTTAAGTAACTATAGTTACTTGTTGATTATATTCTTGTAAAAGGCTAATATTAAAACCTTTATTTGGAAACTTTCCAGCAAACGTTTTCAACTTTTTCTTTCAAAAGGCACTATATCACTACCGTATTACCTTAATGTCCAAGTAAAATATGAACGTTGTAGCCCCACCCGATTGGTCAGAATCGCTGGCCCATTGAAACTGATGAATTACTAGATATTACGCAGTAGTAGTAGTAGTAGTAGTAGTAGTAGTAGTAGTAGTAACTAACATCCATAAAGTGATTTTGAGCATGTTTCAAGCCATTTTTTCACCAAGAAGGAATGCTCGTACCCCAACCAAATTTGGCATGTGCTGTCAGGTACCTAAATCCCCTCTATTTTGATAGTTTTCAATTTCACATCACGTTTCATGGCGGCTGGGTAACACATCGAAATTACCCCAACTTTGCTTGCTGTATAAGGTGCCTGAGTGTGTAGCGTGCCACGGCTTGGCTGCGGCGCCCTAATGGGCACCTAGATATGCATAGGCAAACCACTTAAAGATTTAATTTTGATGTAAAAGTTCATTTGCATTCAAAAAATAATGCACCTCGTTTTGAAAAGATGCAAAACAAACCTGACAATGTCATCTCGAACGTCAATTAAGTTGCAGTGACAATTGCAGGCGCCGTGATAAAAGCAGTCGCAATTCTTCTACAGAGCCGTAGCCCCTTTCAAGATGGCTTCTAAATGGTACGCGTCCCACCGCCACACTGAGAGTCTAGCATATATTAATAATAATTGAATGTCATGGGCGGCGACCGTATCTCCCGCAATGCTTTGTAAGCAATTTAGACGAAGGTGGTGATTTTGATATCATCTATTGGGGCGTTACACAAATATGGTAGAGGTGCCACACAAAAATCTCAAGCTAGCTAGAGAATGTGAAAAATCTGAAATTATATTTTGTGGAGATGCTTAAAAATTAAAATATTGCTGCTGTAAGCAATCTATCAAAATGTATTTTCACAACGACTAATTTAACAAAAGATAGTAATCCCTTCAGCTTAGTATTAATTTTGTGGAAGTCACAATGAAATAAAAAGTACCCTATTAAAGTTTTGACCTTGTTCATAGTTATGAATTGGTAATATACACCCCCTCCATCAACATTAATGGTAAATTGTTGTCGATTAAAACTTAAAATGGTTCAATCCCCTCATTTCACCTATTTACCAATGTAATTTATGTCAAATCAAATCATACTCTCCGTAAAAACACCTGACCTCTAATTATACAATTTGGATTAAAACGAAAATCTATTCTATGGTCCATCTGTGGATGGATTATAATGCTAATTAATGTTAATTCTTGGGGAAGTTAATGCTATCTGCGACGCAAAGGAACATCAATGTGATCTAGCGGATAAAGGGGGCAGCTTCTCATTAGCGTTTGTTTTAGCTACAAGCGCCAACACCAGCAGCATCGTAGCTAGAAAATACTGTAGCCTTCTAGATCATTGCCATGGTTTTAACATAAGGCATACTAGATAATGTATGATCTTTGTGGACATGATAGCTACAGAGCTGCTGTTTGCGCCTGGTAACTAAACCAAACACAAATAGAGCTATCTGGGTCATCTTTACATCACGGATTTTCACGCGGCTCTAAATTGACGAATGTGTTTTCCAGGGGGTCAGTCGACATCCGTCGACTGCGACGCAATCATCCTCGAAGTCCTGCCGCAGGGCGAGCCACCGAACTCTTTCTGCACGAGGATGTGGTCCTACGTAAAGGCCTGCTGGGTGCCGCAGAACCAGCAGGAAGAACCCCGAGTGTACTACGGCGAGGAGGTGTAGACAGTCGACAAAACATACACACGTCTAATGCACCGGTTGTGTTATATGTAAGGAAGAAAAAATAAAGGATAAGAAAAATATATACCGACTTTGTTTCATTATGTCAGCCAAAAAAACATCTTATGACCACCACTGATGCGATTACCGGACAGTAGTACAAACCAGTAGAAGTTATAGAATAGACTTGCAGAGGTTCGGCACATTTACACGAGTACGTTCAGGCATAATAAACTTGTACAAAATTATTCGTTTTCTTCCAGACCTTTTATCACTTTGCATATTATATAATATTGTGTGTACGAGACGGTGGGTAGTAGGGTACCATGTGTAGGGTACCATACCATGAGTAGGGTACTTTGAGTAGGGTACTCACCGGTGACCTTCAAAGGCAGCAACCAGCAACGGAGTCATCCCATCCTTGTCTTGATGGTCGACCTTGGCTCCGCGCTCCAGAAGTAACGCGACAACCTGAAGGAATGTGAACAACACATTAAATTAGAGCTGAGAAACTTGTAACGTGTACACTTCACACAAATCTATAATCCTAGTTCCGAGGAATATCAGTTTAGTTGAAACATTAAATGAAAAATATAAAATTCATCACTAACATCAATCTTAGCAAAATAACTTAACGACAACTGATCATCCTCTAACTAAGAACATAAGGCACAAAAATGTCTTGTTTAAAGTATAGCAATTTGAATTATACAGTATAAGATATTCAGTCCATGTTCCATGTTTCAGAAGTTGAAAAACTCTAGCCTGAATCAGTATTTTAACACCTTCACTGCCATGCAAAGTAGGACTAACCAACCGTTCTGCACCAAGCACGGAATGAGCATACATTCGTGTTAAATAATAATAAATATACCTGTTGTCTGCCACAAACGAGTCTTCTCATTTTAAAATTAATAGAGGGCGATCTCTCGGCACCATGTGAAACTAATATGAGCTCGGTGCTTAAACGAGTTAACTCGTGAATGGCGATTTTGAGAGCGAATTTTTAAATGAGAAAACTCGTTTAAGGCAGCGAAAGTGTTAATTCTGAAAGTTCTGTATTGCGGGAGTTAAAACTGACGACCATCGAGTCACATTAAATGCCACTGGAGGGTATCTACACAAGAGCTTCCGCAGTGCACCTCATAAGGTTTCTCTCTTCTCTTTGATACTTTGGAAGAAAGAGATGTTTGTAGAACTCTAATAATTTTGGAACACATTTACATTTAAGAATGTAAATATTTGGGAAGTATATTGAGAAAAGATGCAAAAGTGTGTAGGGAAGTGTCATCTAGAGTGCAAAAAGCAGAAGGGTTTTACCAATTGGTGAGAAAGTTACTATGGAATGAGTTGTTCCCACAAAAATGTAAAATTTTGCTGTATAAGGCATATTTTGTACCTATACTAACATATGGGGCAGTAACATGGGCAGTGGGAACAAAAGAAGAGAGTCAGCTGGAAGCAGCAGAAATGAAGTTTTTAAGAAGTATTAAGGGAGTTACAAAGATGGACAAGATAAGAAGTAATGAAATAAGGAAAGAACTGGGATTGGAGAGATTGAAGTTTAAGAAGAGAACGTCTAAGATGGTTTGGACATATGAAAAGGATGGGCAGAGAGAGGATTCCAAGACGAGAATTTGAAGCGGCAGAGGAGGGGAAAAGAAGAGTAGGAAGGCCAAGAGAAAAATGGGAAAGATTAATTCAAGAAGACGTTGGAAAACGGAATGAAGTGTGGGAGCATGTGGCAAGAGTAAAGCTGTGGGAGGACAGAAGAGAGTGGAGTAAATTGGTGGAGAGGAAGGAGTTAGATGATGTGGAAGAAACACTGAGTCTGGCAAGCTTAGTATCTACAGTTTCATGCCCTTGATAATGGTGGAAAACCACCACTCAACCCGACATAGTTGGAACTGAGTTATGATGATTATTATTATTTACGTATTACTCAATTGCAAGCCAACACCATATGAAAGCCGATTCCTGATTAAAATTTCATCCAACACAAAACAAAAGTGTAACATGCAAATTACCAAAAGTGCCTTCTATTCTAAGCCGAGGTGCTATTTTAGATGCAAAAATGACAAATGTGTCATAAAAGGTAGGCTAAAGGCTTGCAATAAGGTAAATACGGAAGATAGAAATAACATTTAAATCAAATGCTTATTTACATAAAATAAAAAAAGTAGGGATGTGCGGGTACCCGAAAAACGGGTAATTTTCGGGTAGGTAAAATTACCCGACCTCGGGTCGGGCCGTCAATTCCTACCCGAAAAAGTTGGGTCGGGTAGAAGTAATAAAGAAACACGCCAATCTGCTCCTTATAAACCTCCCGCTCAGACGCCAAACGAACAGCTGACGTCGGAGCGGACCAATCGCTACGACGTGCTATGCTATGATGCTGTGTCCTTGGCTCTTCCGGCGCTGTCCCCGCTAAAGTAATAGGCCCTACTGACCGTCATTACTCGTCTTCTGGTTATTCAACGCTAATAACGGCATAAAGCAAGTTGAATATTACGTACGTAGGCGAATGGTGAAAAAGAAACAACGCTAATAAACATCGTCTAATGCCTAGGCGGCAGGCCTAGAACAAGTTTGATCTAGTGCGCATCGTTGCGCGCAGCAGAGCGTTGGGCGGAGTCAGACCGAAAGGCTGGTGCAAACGCGCGATTTCGTCAGATGCATGGCTGGTACAAACGCATGATGATGATTTCGTCGGCCGGAAGAGAAAAATACGCGATCGCATCGGTTTTTCTTGGGGTTTTTGTATCGGAAATATTAGAAAACGATCGTTACGATATTATTTCCGAGAATAACGAACGATTGATGCAGGAAAACGATAATAGCGGGGTTTCACTGTACTAGGCCTAGGCCTAGGCATACTCAAGCAAAAGTTCATAAGACGCCGATTTGGATGTTCTTCGTGTCAATACAGCCCAGAGTGGCTACCTGCAACCAATGCAAAACTTTTTTGTTTTTTTTTAATGAATTTACAAATAAAAAAAATTTCACTACCCGAGCCCGACCCGAGCCCGAGGGTACTTCAATTACCCGAGCCCGAGGGTACTTTCAATTACCCGACCCGAGCCCGACCCGAGTTCAAAAACCACTACCCGCACATCCCTAAAAAAAAGTTATTTAAATTATATATTCAAAAATAAAAATAAACTTCTGTGAAAACAGCAAGAGTATCAGTTTGTTATATGAGCTACGGCCAACTTTTTTAGCAATGTTAATGCCTATTTAAAAAATGCTTGATCGATAAATTCAGCGAATGTCACACATTACAGCATTCTATAACATCTATGCATTCGCATTTTCCATTGGCATGCACTTGGTGAGTTCAGGGATGTCATTGTTGTCGAACTCCACTTAAATATCAACAAAAAACTGAACAAAAATTAATGAAAAGACAAGTGGCAATTCCGTACACATTAGTGTGGGAAATGGAAAATGTCTATAGATTCTGGACCACTTTCTGTCCTCCAATGTTAGCCTTAAATACTTGAAACTTTAGGATGTTGTTAGCAAAGGATATTTAAATTACGTAATTGTCTCTAATAAAGTTTAGGAAATAAATTCAAAAAAAGTATTCCACTTTTACGGTCAGTTAATAAAAAAAAAAAATTGGCTGGGAAAGGAAGGCTCGTCTCTACTGGTTGACTAGAACAAGCATGATGGCATCATAGGCCAAATGTGGGCATTTGAGAAGAAGAAAATATTTTGAAAACACACTTCTAAGTTTTAACTTGACAGTCTGGCACAAACTACAATACCATACAACATTAATTGTAGTGCTTCCAAGTGATCCAAAATAAAGGCTGAATCTTAGTGAATATATTGTTAAATCACATTTTTGTTTTTGATCGGTTTGTACTGTCGCGGTGGTATCTGTTTTATTGCTTACGTTTTAAAGACAATGCATTGTCATCATGCGTCTAGCCGTCCAGTAGAGACTTAGAAGTCCTGATGAAAAAGACAACATGGTTTTTGAAACGTAGGCAATAAAACAGAAATACCACAGCAACAGAACAGCCCGATCAATAACAATTTATCATCTATGGGTCGCAAGACACAAATGTTATTGAACGAAGTGTGGAAAAAACCTACTGGATTATTTAGTTTATATAGAATAAGAGTGGACTGCTTGGGAAAGAATAGGGAATATACAGCAAAACAAAAGAAAAAAAAAGAAAATGGAAAGTGGACAGGTTGGGAAAGAATATACGGTATTGTACCGAATATAGGCCAATCCCATTATTTTAGGTCTCAAAATCCCTCCTCGGACTATATGCGAGCATCGGCATTTTTATGCGCCAATTTCAAACTTCAGGTTACAGTGCCGTGTGTCAAGGAAATACCGTATTGTTCCGAATAAAGCACGACCTCGAATATAACACGACCCCCAATTTTTCAGAATCATTTCAAGAAAAAAGAAAAAAATCAAAGAAAATTAAAATGTACATGAAACACTTACAACAAAACATTTTGAACAATGTTAGGGCCTAGGCCTATGGTTTTTTACAGGGTAGGGCCAAGCACAAGCTCACATGTCAACCACAGTTCACCAGTCTGATTCCTGGTCTTCAATGTTTACGTCGTGGGGGGGGGGGTTATACTAGGCCCTAGTATCTATGGTCGTAGGCCTAGGCCTAGCTCCTTCGCAATCCCTTGCTGATTTGTAAGGCAGAGGAACCTTTCTTTTCCACGCGATCAGCAGTCTTCATTTGTTCATCTTGAGCCATTTCATCTTCTCCTTCATCACTCATTATTACGTTACGTAGACTCTTAGCTCTTAGCAACGTAGATAGACAACCCCGACAAACAAAATCTATGTAGGTCAAGCTAGGTCACGATGTGATCACGGCTAAGGATTCTGACGACTAGCAGACAGTTTCGCCCAAGGTTCGGCCGAGTTCAGTGGCTTCGAGTGGGTGGGCGGGGCGAAGCGCAGCAGACTATGCGCGGGAGTTGTATAGAGGCGTGGCCTATGTTCAGGCGCTATTTCAAATGCAAGCGCGCGGAAATAACGCGAGTGCTGTTTTTGAGATTGTATTTTCGGAAAAAAACATCGCGCTATATTCGGAACAATACGGTACGTATAGTTAATTGCTTCTGTCTGGCGCTGCGCCAACAATACGGCAGGCATGGAGGACGCGATGCTATCTATAAATAAATAAATAAATAAATTTTATTTAGAGCCTACCCACTCAGTTATATAACTGATTTTCAGTGGGCCTACAAACGAGTGAAGTGTGATGCAGAACAGCTGACTAGGCGAAAAGAACCGGTCCGCGTAGAGATATCGGTACGTCATCACGGGCTCTGCGTAAATAGGCCGCGGGAAAAACGTCGGCGCAAGCTCCGCGGAAATAGACTGCAGGAATAAAGGGCGTAAAATAAAAATATTTTGTTAAATATTCAATTTTTTAAAAATTTCATTGACCAAAGTAAGGGGGTCGGCCTATATTCGGCACAATACCGTATATTCTTTCCCAACCTGACCACTTTTCTCCAATCTAAATTAAAATATGTTATTTAATCCTTCAAGAAAGTCCATGAACGTGGAACAGCCGAGAGTACACAAACGTTTAACTATCCCACCCTCCTACAACACGAGAAGCCTCCCTCGTTCAACGAGCTACTCCCCCCACCTTGGCAGCCCCCTCGTTGTTGGGCACACAGAGCGCCGCGACAGACAGCGCCGTCCTCCCGTCAGAGTCGGCGTGGTCCATGTGGGCGCCGAACTCCAGGAGGTGGCTGACGATGTCGGCGTGGCCCATGTACGCAGCCGCTGTGGAGAGAACGCTGACGTGAGACACATGTACGTAGACTACAGAGAACTACTAGGACATGACAATACTATCAGCATAGATAAGAAAATTTCTAGAAATTTTGGGGTAACATACATGTTGGAAATTTACATTTGTGAAATTTTCCGGAAATACGTACATGAATCAGTCAAAAGTCATCAGGATACAAAAAACTACAAGGGACCTAAATACTACTATGATGTACAGGTGACTTGTAAAAATAAATGTTCAATTAGAATATTATAATTATCAGGTTGCACCTTGTATAAGCTCATTGCAGAACCAATACAAACTATCTCTTCCAATGACTTTTGACTGTGATGTCAAGTTCAGCAAATGAAATGTACCCCACATTACTACTTATGAAATCTTTAGGTCTTGGAATGCGAAATGCAGGCAGCTGGGCATCCACACGAGTAGGATACCTGGGTTACTCTCAATGTGACTCTTGGAGGGTTTGATTTAATGACATTTATGAAGGCAGAGTAAAGTAAGATAAAAGCAGCAGCAACAATGCATCAGTGCATGAGTCAAACCTATGAGCGCCGTCCTGCCCTCGTCATCAGCCTTGTTGGGTGACGCCCCTGCCTGCAGTAGCGCCAACACGATGTCTTGATGTCCGCCCCACGCGGCGGCCCTCAGAGCTGTTCGCTGGTCAGAGTCACAGCAGTCAACCTCCGCACCCGCACACAGCAAGCACTCCACCACCTGTAGGCAGGGAGGACAAAGTTACAACAGAAAATTTGTAAACAAAAATTAAAATTTGTTTAAATTCAGTTTAAAGGCAACTTTGGTTAATGTAAAATTTCATTTCAATCAGGTTTTAAAACTTTTAGTGGGATTTTTAGGGTAGCCTACCTTGGGAAAACAGCTTCACTTTCAATTTTAGAAGTTTAACATAACTAACAGGAGATAAAGAGAGATCAAGAGAAAGAGAGAAAGAGAGAGAGAGCAAGAGAGGGAGAGAGAGAGAGAAAGAGAGAGGCATGAAAGGCGGAAGACTTATCATGCAGACAGAATCAAGCACAAAACATCGCTCACAGAAGGCCCGATTGTCAAAAGGCTGGCATAAGAAATAAGAATTAATACACTCTAAATTGTAGAGGAAAGCTTGATCTATTCCTAATTCATTAAATTTTCAGTAACATTGGATATGTTATGGATTTTTATACAAGAACACATTTTTGAACATATTTTATGAATATTCAGTCATTTTTAATATATATATAAAATGGTTTATTAATCAACTTCTAAAGGTCATGCAAGCATAGATCTAAGCTTAATAATAAACAATCTTGTGTCAAGTGTAACGCACTATCTTAAACGTCTGGGAGCCTTGTTGTTTTACAAAGTGCCTTCGTAAAGTAAGTAGAATGAAACAACTACTGTATTCATTTACTCGATCGTAGGTCGCACCCCAGGTTTTAAAAGTCGTAAATCAAAATTATTTTTTTTGATTGCAGCATTAAAAATTTAAATAAAAATAAAACCATATAATTACATTGTGTGTCAGTAACC